>JXCR01145877.1:250322-269716 GCA_002079205.1 Phalaenopsis hybrid cultivar
GACCGACCTCGAATGTAATGAATCAGAAATGTGGGACTGATTCAGAATTGAGAATTGAAATATAGGTCACTTCTCAAAAGAGAGTTTTGGAATGTAAGAACCGACCTCGAATGTAATGAATAAAAAATGTGGGACTGATTCAAAAGTGAGAGTTGAAATATAGGTCACTTCTGAAAAGAGAGTTTCGGAATGTAAGGACCGACCTCGAATGTAATGAATCAGAAATGTGGGACTGATTCAGAAGTGAGAATTGAAATATAGGTCAATTCTCAAAGGAGGGTGTCGGAATGTAAGGACCGACCTCGAATGTAATGAATCAGAAATGTGGGATTGATTCAGAAGTGAGAATTGAAATGTAGTTCAATTCTTAAAAGAGGGTGTCAGAATGTAAGAACCGACCTCGAATGTAATGAACCAGAAATGTGGAACTGATTTAGAAGTGAGAATTGAAATGTAGGTCAATTCTCAAAAGACAGTGTCAGAATGTAAGGATCGACCTCGAATGTAATGAATAAAAAATGTGGGACTGATTCAGAAGTGAGAATTAAAATGTAGGCCAATTCTCAAAAGAGGGTGTCGGAATGTAAGGACCGACCTCAAATGTAATGAATAAAAAATGTGGGACTGATTCAGAAGTGAGAATTGAAATGTAGGTCAATTCTCAAAAGAGAGTGTCTGAATGTAAGGACCGACCTCGAATGTAATGAACCAGAAATGTGGGACTGATTCAGAAGTGAGAATTGAAATGTAGGTCAATTCTCAAAAGAGGATGTCGGAATGTTAGGACCGACCTCAAATGTAATGAATAAAAAATGTGGGACTCATTCAGAAGTGAGAATTGAAATGTAGGTCAATTTTCAAAAGAGAGTGTCAGAATATAAGGACCGACCTCGAATATAATGAATAAAAAATGTGGGACTGATTCAGAAGTGAGAATTGAAATATAGGACAATTCTCAAAAGAGAGTGTCCGGATGTAAGGACCGACCATGAATTTAATGAATCAGAAATATGGGACTGATTCAGAAGTGAGAATTGAAATGTAGGTCAATTCTCAAAAGAGGGTGTCGGAATGTTAGGACCGACCTCGAATGTAATGAATCAAAAATGTGGGACTGATTCAGAAGTGAGAGTTGAAATATAGGTCACTTCTGAAAAGAGAGTTTCAGAATGTAAGGACCTACCTCGAATGAAATGAATCAGAAATGTGGGACTGAGTCAGAAGTGAGAATTGAAATATAGGTCAATTCTCAAAAGAGGGTGTCGGAATGTAAGGACCGNAGTAGTCCGGCAAGCCCACAAGGCTTCTAACAGTTTGTTATGCCAATCCCTTTAGTTTTCATCCAGTGTTTTCTTCAAAATCTGTACGAGTGTCTTTTTGAAAGCTTCAGCCAGACCATTTGCTCTGGGATAGTAAATTGTAGAGTATCTCCAATCTATACCATGTCTTCTGACGAAATTGTTGATCTTTGTACTTTTGAAAGCTGTCCCATTATCAGAGATTATTCTTCGCGGTACTTCGAAATGGTAGACAATTTGGCTTTTAAAAAATTACAGGATGTGCTGTGTCGTAACTTCACGTAACGGTACTGCCTCTTCCCATTTGGAGAAGTAATTTGTAGCGGCAAGTATAAATATGTGTCCCTTGGAAGATGGAGGGTCTATCAGACCTATTATGTCCATGCCCCAACAATTGAATGGCCACGAGGCAACAATTGGCTGTAGCACATTCAGAGGCTGGTGTAAGACCACCCCGTGCACTTAGCATTGGTGACATCTTCTGGCTATATCCATGCAATCGGACATCATTGCTGGCCAATAATATCTAAGTCTTTTGATCTTTATTTTTATTTTTGGCCCTGATTGGTGAGAGCCACACAATCCAGCATGTACCTCTTTGAAAATATTCTGTGCTTCGGCTCTGCTCACCGTAGCTACATTTGGTCAAATGATCATCTGTAGAGAACATTTCCCACCAGGGTGTAAGACATGGCCCTTCTTATTATGTGGTGTGCCTCAGACTTGTCTTCTGGAAGCTTTCTAGTGTGCAAATATTCTATTAATGGCTTGTGCCAATCTTCATTGTTCTTTCTTCTTTTTCGAGCTTATGTAGAGTTTTGAAGTTGTTCCAAGATAAGACTTGTCTTCCCTGCACCATGACTTTGATAGAATCCTCCGGGGAACACACCATTTTCTTTGCGAGTTTTGCTAGAGCATCGCATGAGCATTATCTCCCCGAGGAATCCGGTAGAAAGTCACCTCAGGAATCTGCTCCAGGAGCTTCTTCGCGTACAGATGGTATTCTGCTAATCTTGGTTTCAAAATTCTCTATTGTCTGGCGACCTACTGAATGACAAGTTAAGAGTCACCATAAATGTCAATGTTTGTTATATCCATTGAGATTGCCAATTCCAATCCGATGATTAAAGCTTTGTATTCTGCTTCATTATTGGTGCATGGCTCTGTCAGGTGGTATGAGAACCTCAACATACCCTTATCTGGCGTTATAAAGATCAAAGTGATCCTTGTCTTGCCTGTTATAACTGTGTCTGATCCCTTGTGATTCCTGGCCGATGAAGCATCATCGAAGTACATTTCCCAGCGATGCGCACTAGAAAATTCTATTTGTAGTATTTGCTTGTCTGGTAACTCGTCGTTGAGAGAGAACCCAGCTGGCAGTGGGTGTGCAACGAGAAAGTCTGCTAGTATCTATCCCTTGATAGCACAAAGGAGAACAAAAGTTATATTAAATTGCAATAAGATCATTGACCATCTTGCTAAACGTTCGAGGAGTGTTGGTCAGGTCATCAGATATTGCAATGGATTAACTTTCGAAATAAGGATAACCTTATGAGAAAGCATGTAATGTCTATGCTTTTGAGCGGCGAAAATTAACGCCAGACAATGCTTCTTAATAGGTGGATACCTTATCTCTATCGGCATTAGACGACGACACAAGTAGTAGAGCGCATTTTCTTTACCCTCATCATTGACTTGAGCTAAGAGGGCCCCGAAAGAGCCATCCAAAGCCGCAGTATAAAGTATTAACGGTTTTCATGGGATAGAGGTTGCCAAAACAGGAGGTGTCATTAAATATTGTTTAACGTTCTCAAAGGCCCGCTGGCATTTGTCTTCCTAAATAAATTTGGATTCCTTTTTAATTAATGCCGAGAAAGGCTGACACCTACTTGAGAGATCAGAAATAAAGTGTCTTAGATATGCCAAATTTCCCTGGGCGAAACGTAGCTGCTTCTAGGTTATAGGGGGAGGCATTTCCAAGAGAGCTTTAATCTTATTCGGGTCGATCTCAATTCCCCGATGACGGACAACAATTCCTAGAAATTTCTAGAAGGTAACGCCAAAGGCGCACTTTAGGGGATTTATTTTAAGGTCATATCATTGTAACTGTTCAAACACGATCCTCAAATCATACAAATGGTCTATTTTATGTTTACCTTTGATAACCAGATCATCCACATAGCATTCTACTTGATTGTGAATGAGGTCATCAAAAATCTTCTTCATTGCAAGCTGATATGTTGCTCCGGCGTTCTTTAGGTCGAACGACATCACTGTGTAGTAGAAAATTCCAATCGGTGTTCTGAAAGCTGTAAGCGCTGCATCCTTGGGAGCCATCTTAATTTGGTTATGTCTCGACGATCTGTCCATGAAGGAGAAGATTTCATGTGTTGAAGCGATATCCCCCATCATCTATGGTATAGGTAGTGGAAACTCATCTTTTGGACATGCTTTATTTAAATCCCTGAAGTTTACACAATTGCAGAACTGTCCATTTTTCCTTTTAACAGGTACAATGTTTGCTAATCATGTGGGGTATTGCTCTTCTTTAACAAAGTTGGCGTCTATCAACTTTTTCACTTCGGCGATGACTTGTTGTTCTATTTTGAGGCGCATTCTCCATGGAGCTTGTTTTACTGGGGTTATATTCTTGTCCACCCCGAGTTTATGGACTGCAACCTCTGCAGACAGCCCAAGCAATGCATCGTAGCTCCATGTGAAGCAATCTTTGAATTCTGCTAATAATTTAACCAGTTATGCAGATTCTTCGTCATCAAGTAGAGAACTTATAAATGTAGGTTGGTGCCGTTCTTCAGTCTTGAGGTTAATCTCTTTCAATTCATCGATAGTGGATTTAATTTCTTCCTCAAATTCTGGTGGAGTTCTTCTATTGGTTGATCGGTAGAGTCATCCTCTATATCGAGACAATCCTCCTCTTACTCACTAGTAACAACCATGCAAGATTTAGAATCATCGACTGGTCCAACTGTACCAAATCCAAGACCTTCTTTTGAATTGGGAGTTCAACTTTTAGCATTCCAAAATTTTTCAAAAAGTTGAAATTTATCTTTTGATATTCGTTTTGGTAAGTGTCCCTGTTGAATTAACTTTTGAACACAAAGCGATAAGTAACCAAAAGGCCATTCCATTAATTCATTAGAATCAACATCCAAATTTACATGATTTTCAAGCTCAGTANAAATTTTTCAAAAAGTTGAAATTTATCTTTTGATATTCGTTTTGGTAAGTGTCCCTGTTGAATTAACTTTTGAACACAAAGCGATAAGTAACCAAAAGGCCATTCCATTAATTCATTAGAATCAACATCCAAATTTACATGATTTTCAAGCTCAGTAGAGGTAGAAGCACGGTAAAATTTTATCGACTTTGAACCAACACTACGGACTTCCTTGGCCTCTAAACTCTCGACCTTTTGAGGGAGAATCGGAGTGAGGGTCATAGTATCCACATAGTGGTTTATCTGATCATACATTGCTTCATATTTATTCTTTTCTGTATCTTTCAAGGATATCTCGTATTGAGGTTTCTTCTGCTTTATCATCATTATTTCATCTTCAGAACTGTCTTCATCACCAATGTTCATACTGAGGTTTCTTCTGCTTTGTCATCATTACCTCATCTTCAGAACTGTCTTCATCACCAATGTTGATAGTATTTTGTCATCATTACTTCATCTTCAGAACTGTCTTCATCACCAATGTTGATAGTTGGCCTAGTCCCGTACAATTTTGTCATTATTACTTCATCTTCAGAACTGTCTTCATCACCAATGTTGATAGTTGGCCTAGTCCGTTCAACAATTAAATTGATCTTTCCTCTCCGCATCCCCAACCTCAACCTCGGGTGCGTGAAGTAGAAGACCTCCACCAACTCGTTGTAAGGGAGTGGTACAAGGTTGTTGGAGTGGAGTTGTATGGCCTCCTTTTTGTGATTCTTCTGAATCTTCATCTTTGTTTGTCAAAATATCATGCGAGAAGGCAGTATTCATTGGGGGCTTGTAGTAGGCAGCATCTTCATGGATACCAACTTCATGCACTGAAAAAGGTTGTAGGTCTCCCTTGATGCAATTTTCTTGACCATCTTTGCGGTATTTAATGCACTGGTGTAGGGATGATGGAACCATATTGTGCTCATGAATCCATGGTCGACCAAATAGAGCTTTAAAAGAGGTCTCCCCGTCGATGATATGAAATTTAACGGTTGTTACGAGTTATCCAACCTTCATAAGTAATGTAATTGATCTAAGGGCTCTTTCTCCCTTTTGGTTGAATCCTCAACATCACTTATCGGCCGTAAGCTCTTTCAAATATGCCAATGTTCGTAGGCTCACCAAGTTAAGAGATGCCCCAGGATCCACTAATATTCTGGAAAACACAAATCTGCCGATGTTGACGGAGATGTAGAGCGGACGGTTGTGGTCGGCGGTACCAAGCAGCAAGTCTTCATCTGTGAAGGTTACCCTTGACTGTTCTCTCAACGAGCAAACTTCACCTGAGGATGTACTATGCAAGTGAGCTAACCAAATTTCTGGATCAAGCAAAGTCGTAACTAGACATTCTCTCATCTTTTTTGACAGGATTAGAGAGTCGTAGATGCTTAGTCCGGCAGACAACTTCTTAAGGTGAGCTAGCACGTTGTAGTCTACTTTGGATGATCCTCCAATTTTATCTTGATTATGTGGTTCTTCTACTTGCAGAGGTGAGGGTATCTCATCTCCAGTCATTATCTGTTTTCCTTTGTCTGTTGGAGCTGTTCTTAGTTGTAACACTTTTCTGCTCTTTAAGTTAACTTTTGTGATTTATTCTTCTATAGATATCATTATTGAATCTTCTGGTGTCTCTTCTTCCTTGTCAGAAAGATCTATGTTGATGGTAAGTGGTGGACCATGACACTCAAGAGTTGGCTCTTCGTTATCGGTGGTCTTAAGCGATATCATTGATGTGTTCTTTGGACTTGACAACGAGTTCTTCAAACTCGAGTAAGATTTGAGGAACATTTTGGGGATTGAGATCACAGCTAGCTCGGTCATAATCAGTTACGTTATCACCAGAAATAGTCAAAACGTAGCTAAAATCACAATTATTACATTCATAAGTCCCCGGAGGGACAAAAAGATAACATACAAAGTCAAGGCTTCGAGGATTTTCTTCCATAAATCTGAGACAATCAGTCTAGTAGAGGCAGCCCCTATCCTACCCCCCTGCTATCAATCTTCGCCGTGACGCTTTTATTCTTCTTGCTCTTTATCCTTGACGATGACTGATTTTTTGGCAAAATTTTCATCTCGGGCTCGGTATGCTACGGACTCTGAATGGAGGCTTGTTTTGATGCAGACTGTATCTTATTCAGTATCTTCCCAGGTGATCTGCTCCATACCTCATTCAATTCTTCTCCAGTGTTCGTAGAAGCTTGTTTTGATGAATCCTGTATTTGATTAAGGACCCCCTTGAGTTCATCCCAAGTTGTACTCCATCTGTCTGTACCATTATACGGATCGATTGATGAGACTGACTCAGCTGAAACCATGTTTATGGAACATTTTTCAGGTTCTCTCAAATACTCCTTCGAGATTGTAATGTTCTCTTCCTTGAGGTTCTTCTCGAGCCAGTCCTTAAAGACGAAACACTTGTCTATAGTGTAACCAAGCAACCGGTGGTATGGGCAATAATTTGGTTTATTCATCTTATCCACCTCTTTGGATTTCTTTGGATCAGGTAGTTTGAATTCTGGTTTCTTCATCAAGCTTTTGAATATGTTAGGTACGGCTTCATCTTTGAAGGAATACACAACTTTTTGTCGCTCTAACAGGGATATTCTTTTACTTACTGTTCGAGGTGATCCCTCCTGAGGCGGTCGCTGATTGGATTGACTGCTCTGTTTCTGAGAGTATTGTGATGAATACTGGCATTGTTCTTTTGCGTATACCTTTATCGACAGCTTTCCTTTGTCGACATTTGCGACTACTCTTGATTTCTTTTGAAACACTCTAGTCACCTTAGCCTTTTCATGCGGCTCCATGTGCTTCATTTCTTCTTGAAGACTGCTGGCTTTACTGAGTAGCTTCTCGAAGGATTTGATGGTGAGTCCCTTAAGCATGAAAGCTACTAGCCCATGAATTCTTTTGATTAAAATTTCAATTGCTTGATGTTCCTGTAGCTGAGGTTCACATTTCATGCTAAGGTTTCTCCACCTTAAAATGTAGTCTGCCAAGTTTTCGTTGGGCTTTTGCTTCTCCATCATGAGCTCTCCAATAGACACATGATGTTGTGCCCTGGAAAGTATTTTCATAAACAACTGTTCCAACTCAGAAAATGTTTTAACTGACCCATTGGGCAAGTCAGCATACCAGTCAAAAGCAATCTCTGACAAGCTACTGACAAACTGCTAGCAGAGTAGAGCTTCATTATTTCTCATGTTTCCACAACTGGCTCGGAAATGTGCTATGTGTTGTCTGGGATTTCCAGTCCCATCGAATATCTTGAAGTTTGGGGCCACAAAACCTTGGGGAAAGGGAAGACATCGAACTCCTCCGGGTAAGCCCTAGCCTTAAAAATTGATGCACCGCCCTTAGACTGGGCTAAGGCATCCCGTACTTGTTCAATCATTTGCTTGAACTCTTTTTCTTGCATGGCACCTGACGGAGAATACTTCTTTAATTGTTCATCTTTGTCTGCCGAAGTACCCTCCCTTCTTTCATCTATGATGTATATGATTTCTAGCTTATTAATCTCTGGAGAAGCCAATCTTGGTGCTTGTGATTGCCTCTGAATGGTGGCCGTGGCGGTCATAGCTGCACTCATATCTTCTATTCTTTTCTCCGATAGACTGACTTATCCATCCCTTAGGAGGATAACGCTATGCTGCTCATCTACGGCGTTCTCTTCAGTGTGGGGTTGAGTCTCGCGTGCAGATGTGGTAGCTCTTGTTCTATTACATGGACATCCATGAAATCCTCCTCCAAGAAATCATTGTAATCAAAATCTTCAATGTCACTATTGACAGAAACTCCATGCTCACGAGCTAACTCATAAATATCGATGCTGAGTTTCTCAACATTTTCCTCAATTATCGATTAATTGATAGCTTTAAGATTTGGACGACCCTTATGGACATCTTCTACATGTTCCGCCATCTCGCTAGCTATTATCACGACGATGTCAGATATTTCAGGCTCATTGAACTATATCGGCTTAGCGACCTTGGGTACCCATACCCTTTTCTTCTTCGATAATGATGTCTCAGATGGGACGTCTTAGTAGAGACATTTGTATGTCGAGGGATGGTATGCTCCCCATGGTGTAAAGCGGCTATAGTGTCATGTAATCGTCTCGTTTTCCTTTCTGGGATTACAGGAATGATGGGTAAGATACTCGGACCCCGTCTTGACTTAATCGGTCGGCAACTTGCGGTCCTTGTGGTGGTCTGATTGGTGGTAACTATAGCAGTATCAACTCGGTTTCCCAAACATAACCAGACGGGAATACAGATAGGTGACTTTCAGTCGACTTGAGAGACTTTCTAACGGACTTAACATCCTTTAAAATTTCTTTTTTCATATGAGGGGAAATCGCATGTCCCACTCATTTAAGTAACTCACTAACAGAACATCCTTCTTTAGTAGCAAGCCTTCTAAAAATTGCACTAACTCGAGTGATAGGAGTGAATTTCTTTCCCTCCTTACTTTGTCCACGGAGTGATGGTAATGCAGCAACAATCTTCTGGATACTCTCATATCCATCTGTATTTTTCAGAGGATGGAATCTACTCGCTCGTAGGAGTGGATAAATTTCTAGTAACACCTCTTCAATTCGATGAGGCTCCTCCTCAACGGGTGTGTTTTTAAGAGTTTGGGCTTTAATGGCCCTCTGAACTCTTTTATTGTGGTTCCTCCTTTGAGTTTAGGTTAGTGGTACAATCCTTGAGCTTGACCAGATTTCAAACACGGGTGGCGGGACAGTTAATCTTTCAGTCGGATCTTCAATGACCATCACTTCTTTACCCTTAACAGAAGCGGAGCTAGCAGGTTTGGCGAGTGTCGTGACAGCAGCAGTTTTAGCCTTCTTATAGTGAGGGAAGTATTGATGTTAGTTCAGGTTGAATTCTGCAGACGGTTCTTGCATTTCTGGAGCAGCGATCTTCATTACCACGAATGGGGCTTTCCGGAGGATGACCTCAAGCCTGAATTTGATGATAGGAGCGAGGTTACGGGCACCGCGGTCCGTTTGTAGATTGCAAAAAAACGGCAGTGTTGGGTAAGCCATTGTCGCGGACTTTAAAACAGAATGTTTTAGGGTTAGCTATATGGCCAAAAACCTCATAATCTTTAGTGCAAGCACCGAGAATAGAGGTTGATCTGTAGACCGTGCGGGTCTTAATTTATGGGTATTTTTAACATCTTTGTTTAAAAAGGTGTAAAATTTAATTAATATAAGAAAATTTCAAAGTGCGCGCAGCACAACATGATTTGGTTTAATTTACAAAATAGGAAATCAAATTTGGAAGGGAGATGTGAAGGAATTTTAGGACCCAGTGCGGGACCCAATTAGTGGCAGAAAATGCCCAAGTGGAATTAGTCCACCGACACACCCATTGGAGTTTCGACCTCATGTAAAAATTTAAAGACTCCTTAATGGCCTTCTGAACCCCTCTGTTTGAAGATGGTTGAATAGCTCGTCCTGAAGTCCAAGGAGTTGGCTGTACTTTCCTAAGACAGAAATGGGTAAACTATGCCAACGGAAGAAGGGTAATTTGGTCCAAGAGGGACACAGACACATTACCGATGTGTGAAAATAATAATTCTTGATTTGTATGGAGAGAAAAGCACATCCCTAGCGGAGTCGTCAGACGATGTCAGCGTTATTTCCGGGGGTTTGTGGGGAGTTGCCCGTAAGAAGCCGTCGGTTACCGGAATCGAAATCCCGTCGCCCGCTTTGGAAGGACGTTGAAGTATGAAATCAAATTGACCCCATATTTTCATGGTTTAAAATGAAAGAGCACTGTACCTCAAATCCTGTATCTATCTCGAAGGATAAACACAAGAACTCAATCAAATAAACTAAGGAAAGTATGTCCGTTTGGTTTGCGAAACCTTTGTATTTGCCGACAGGTTCCCCTATTTAATATAAAGGATTAAATAGGTTTATATTAGGCTGGGTTCGGACATGCTTCCTATAAGGGTAAGCCCTTATAGTTAATTACATCTTAAATGACTAAAGTCACCTAAGAAGACTCTAGATAAAAATCAAGAAATATTATCTTCAAGGAATTTCAAAGGGTAAGAGTTTTCAATGAAATCGGACGAAGAGGTGTGAAAATGGATTGGTTCAAATTTAGAACATTTTATTGTAGAGTTCAAAGGAGAAGAACTAGAGGATATCATGGATCCAGAGGAGAACCCCGGTGACTTCCTAAGTTATCCTAATGTTTAGCTTCAGTTTTGAGGAGAAATATTTAGGTGTTTCATCCTGCCAATTTTATTACTTAGGGCTTACATTCGTGTGAAACGATCACACAAATAGCTTAGAAGATGTGAGGATTTAGGTCGTCACAAACGACAACCTCGGAATCGTAAGACGAGTTAGGACTTATATTGTATAGTAGAGCTATGCAAAGGCTTAAAGAAATAGTGAGGATTTACGTTGCAAAAGCAAGCAACCTTGAAGTCCTATGGCTTTGTTGTTTAATTCCAAAGAAGATTGGTTTAGTTGGGGAAGACAGGTTGTGTTGTTGAAGATGGTCGTGCTGCCCACCATGCTAGTCCCGAGCTCCTTGCCGTGACGAGTTTGAGTTATCTAGTGTGTCAAGTTATAATGCCAGATTAAGTGGCCCTATGGTTGAAGTTCTTTTTAATTTTATTAGGGCATGTTAAAGTTAATTAGAGCGACACCAGTTAGGATCATACGGTTCCCTCATTATGGCACTACTATTTTCTATTGGATTCAGTTAGTCCAAATGAACTCACTAAACTCAACTTAATGAGTTACATAATTTCATTTAAACTATGGGAAGCCTCGTTAGCAACCGTAGGTTACCTCCTCCGAGGGACTCCCGATCATCCGATAGAGACTTCTTAATTTAGTTGAAGTTGTGGTTTTGTGTAATGTTTGTGATTAAATTTTGAATTGTTTTATCTTTTTAATGTTGTGGCGGTGAGTTTTATCTTGGTTGATTTTAATTTTGGTTTCGGGTTATGGTTATGGTTAATATGCAAGTTTATGTAGGTAAATGCAAGCATAAAACATGTAAGGAAAAGGCAGAATAAAGATAGTACTATAAACTGTAAAAGCGTACCTCGCGTGTCTTCTCGTTCCACCACCTGAAACTTAAAAATGCATGTGAGGGCATTTATGAAGAGCAGACAAAGTAAAGTTCTGATAATTTTCCTAACCCTATGTCATATGTTGGCGGGTCCTTAGAAGTTTAATTAAGGATGATTTTATCAAGCAAGATATATTAAGTTCAGTAGATCTCCAAGGTGTCCAATAAATCTAGAGAAAGTAGCTGGTCCATGCTACTTTCTCATTACCTGGAGAAAAATCCTGAGTTCTTTTTAAACTTATTATGTTGCTTAATAATTCATCCTATAAATACCCTTAATGCTCAGTGTACATTGATGTCTTAATTAAATCCTATAATTAAGATCAGCTCTAACACCTCATAATTTGCCAAACTCAATTCAAATAACTTTGAAATTTTTATTCTACCTCATTCATGGGTGAATTAAGACATCAAAAGAGAAAATGTGATTTTTCAGAATTTAATTTATTTTATATAATTATTTTCATGCAAAAATAGGATTTTTCAAAGAAAATTCCTAACTTGACCAAGGTAAGTTCTAATTCCTTAAAATTTTTACTAGAGGTAGACCTATGTTAGAGAAGCCTTTGAACCAAATTTCATGATTTTTTGAATTCTCTGTGATTTATTAGATTTATTTTAAGTTATGGGCTATTTAATAAAAATAAAATATTTTCGGTGGTGAAAATTAAGTTTTGTATTTTTGAAAAATCACTCTGAGGTTAGAGAACTTAGAGGAGTAAGTTTCACATTTTTTTGATTTTTTTAATTTATTGGAATTATTTTAGTGAAAACTCATTTTTAGCATTTAAAAATTATTTTTAAGCTATGAAATTTAATATCTTTATTTAGAAAATCAAGAAAAATATTTTAATAGTTACTAAGTGATTAAGAAGCAATTTAGAACATTTTCATGAGTTTTATTATTTTTGTGATTTTTATGAATTTTTAATTGAGCAATTTAGAACATTTCCATGAGTTTTATTATTTTTGTGATTTTTATGAATTTTTAATTATTCAAATATTTAAAAAGGCTAAAATCATGTTTTTATTTTAAATATATTTTTATTTTTATAAAATATCCCTGTTCACAGAGAACTTAAAAAACTAAGTTTCATAATTTTTAAGTTTTATTTTGATTTTTAAAAATCATTTAAGTGTCAAAAGTAGTATTTATCTTTGAAAATCAATTTAAGTTATCAAATGAACTCAAAATATTTTGAACTTCTTATGATGAGTTCTCTGGATCATAAATCACAGTGGAGATAAAAAATCAAGTCATTTAAATCTTTATATTTTTCAAAATTAATTATTTCAGTGATTTAGTGTTTGTAAAATTTAAGGGTATTTTAAATGAATTGACCCATGAAATTTTTTTCAAAGGCTTCTCTAGTCATGGTGGACCTTCCAAAATTTTCTTAGGATTTTCTAATCAATTTGCTAATTTCCATGATTAATTTAAAGAAATAATGTAGAATAACTTGAAAAATATGGATCTCTATATAGGAACCTCCTCTGACTTTGGAAAAATCAGATGACATTTCCCTTCACAGAGGCTACAACATGCCAAAATTTCAAACCAAGGTGATGTATCAATATTCATAGAGAGTCGAATGATCCCAAACAATGTTTATTTAATTAAAAATATTTTATGCATCAAATGAACTTGAAATTTATTCCACATTATTCTACTTTGTTCACTGAGCAAGAGAGTATTTTTATTTTATTTTTGTGATTTTTCTACACAAAGCTATGATTTTTCTAAGTTAGGGGTATTTAAATAAATAAGAAAAAGTCCTATTTATCTATTTAAACTGCGTGTAGTGACTAGATCATAGGCAGCTTCGAAGGCATGCGTGGTGCGCTCTGGTTGGATGCCGTCATCCACGTAGCTGCTGACTCGGCCCGCGTTTATGTTCTGGAGCGCTATCTAGCTCGATCTCCTCCATCCATTTGATACACGCTCGATCGAACGGCTCCCCGTCATCGTCCCTGATAGAATGATCCCGTGGATGTCCACACTAAAACCCTAAGATCTTAGCCTAGACTCACCCAAATCACCTCGAGTTTGATCCTATGGACTCATCTAAGTGAGACAAACATATCCATACGGTAATCACATAATTAAATTAAGCTTAATTAAATGGAGAATCGATGTAGGCTCAGAATGAGGTGAAGTTTTGTACCTTTGCTGTGAGAATTGAAGCTTCGATGAGAGGGGTTCGGCACGTTCGTTGGGGTTCAAGGAGGGTAGGGATTGATTCCTTGGTCTTGGTGTAAGGCCTAAGTAGGAATTCGATCACGACCGAATTTGGGTGTTGGTCTAGAGCGATGGTAGAGGCTCTGTGGAAGGGGGATTTTATGGGGTTTTGGCTTCTTTAACTGTTGTGAAGGTGTGGGTGAAGTTAATTTGAGTTTGGTGGACTGTGGAGGTGTATTGGGTTCTATCCTGGTTTCCGGCAAGGTTTCATGCTCAAAATTGAGCTCCGGCATAAGGAATTGGTGAGGGAAAATGGTTGGAATGCACTGAGGGGATCTTAAGGAAGCTCTATGTGAAGTTTGGAGAGGCCTCTCTAAGAAAATTTCAGCACCCCTCCTATCTCCGTGGAGGTGAGTTTTTATAAAACTAGCCATGGGGTGGCTATCAGGGCATAAGCTTGGGAGGATTGTGGTGCTTAGGTGGAGAACAAAGGAGCTCTTCAATTTGATTTGGATTAGCTGGCCTCTAGGTTTGATTTAGGTGAGGTGCCATGGGAGTGTCTTTCAGTTTTGAGCTTTTCCGGCCACTAGGCTGGCCGGTTGGCCAGGTGGAGGTGGCGAGGAGCTCAAGGAACTCAAAGGAATCCATCACAACAATTTTATGCAAATGTGCTTTGATTTGGAAAAGATATCTTAAGCATGTGCGTTTTTTGATATAATATCCCTTAAATTTGGGGAACTTTGGTTCATGGCTTGATTTAGGTGGTTTCATGGTGTTTGGACTGGTCACTAAGTCCAACTAATGGTTGGGGTGGAGTTAATTAGGTGACTTTAGGGTGGTTAGATCACATTTAGTGCATGGGTCCAAGTGGGTGCAAATGACCAAAACTTGGGTTTGGGCTAGGCTAGCAATGTCAACTGGCCCAAATAAATATTGGATTTGGTGTAGATGATCATAAGGAACAACTTTGGTGAAGAATGGAAGTGGTTTTGAGCTCAATTGAAGGGTCAATTTGAGGGAATTTTGAACCTTATCCAATTTGGCTATGTTGGGCTAGGCTTTGGTCTAGCTTGGGTTAGCCTTGGGCTAAGTCTTAATTGATTGTTGTAAATGGTAAATAGAGACCTCATGATGAGTTTTCAACATGAATTGGATGCCAATTTAGAGGTTAAGGCAATCAATTTGGTTAAATTTGGGGACTTAGTCAATTTGGGGATAAATTTGGGAATTTTGGATTTAGGCCAAAATTAAATGGATATGAGGGTTCAACAAGAACAATTGACGGTTGATTTTGATGTATATGAATGTTATCAAGAATTTAAAACATTAATTGGGGCCAATTGAATAGGCTATGGGTTCAATTTGGTGAGATTAGGTCATATGGTCAAATATGGGGCTTTAACCTAACTCAAAATTGGGTTCAAATCATGGACCAATTGAGCTTGGATTTGGTTTAATTTGGTCATATCAAAAGTGAATTTGTGTTTAGGATTAAAATTGAGGTAAATTGATGTCAAATTGATGGACGTTTGAATTGGATTTGGGGAAATTTGGGTCTTTAAAGGGCAATTTGGGGATTTTTGTTAAAGATGGCCAAATTGGCCAAATTAGGTCATGCAGCAGTTGAAAGAAATGAAATTAGGAATATTTAGGATTTATTCGGATTTTTTAAGAATTTTTAGAATTTTTGGATTTTGATCTATGAAGGTGTATTTTGGCAATTTGGGAGTGTTTTAGAGGTAAAAGGCTAAGATGGGTATTTTGGTAGAGTTGAGATACCAACCATCACCAACAAGACATGGACCAATGGAAACACCATTTTGGGCCCTCTACATAGCGGTCTTAGCCAAACCATAGCCCTAGGGCTAGTAGGTTTAGGGGACCATCTACATGAGTGTCCCAAAAGATCAAGGGATCTAGGCTAGAAATTTGAGTTTAGGGTTGTGAGTGAATGTGGGTGTAGGTAAGTGTAGTGAGTGTAGTGATTGTAGTGAGTCTAGTGAGTGTAGTGAGTGTTGTGAGTGCATTTTCTCCAGACCAACACCCAGGGTTAACCTTGAGGTCCAACAATCCTAAGGGTGACTCATCTTGAATTTCCCCCATAGTGATCCCACCTACTAAATGCTAGAGGTTGAGACAAACTTGTGGAACTTAAAGTTGAGTAAAGAAGAGGGTAGAATTTCTTATGGTGAGGGTTTCATGTCTAGTTTTCTAAGAATAGTCAATAGGAAAATCCTATGGCTAGACTATAGGCTACTAAAAGGGAAAAACTAAACTTCAACCAAAAGGGAGGTCAACATGATATTAATGTGAGAGTAAAGGAGGATGAAAAGGAAGTTATTGATATGGATATTAGGTTTGAAAACAATCCTGATACTGAAAAGTATTTATTGCTGGCGAATGAAAAGCTGATGAATGATATTTGTATGCAGGAGGAATTCTATGCTCAAAAGGCTGCTAAGACCAGATTCTATGAAGGGGACAAAAACACAAAGTACTTTCATGCATGCATCAACTATAGGAGGAAATGCAACACCATTCATAAGATTAGAGATCCCCCTGGGCATTGGATTCAATTTGAAGACTTAAATGCAGCTAGTGTCATTCAGTATTTTCAAACTCTATTCACTCAACCTCCAGCCATCAGACTTCCAATTCAGCAAGATCTCTTTGATTAGAGTTACACAAGAAACCTAGACTTGGCATCTATCCTTGGGGAATTGGAAATTTGGTCAGCCCCGACCTCTATTGACAGCTACAAAGTTGTAGGCCCAAATACATTCTCTGCAGATTTCTACAAGAAAGCATGGAAGATCATCAAAGGGGATATTATTGAGGTAGTACAAAGCTTTTTTAGAGGGATGGATTTGCCTAACTATTTTAAATGCTCTACCATTACCTTCATTCCCAGAAACAACATCAAGCTCTTTTAGGATCAGTTCAGGCCTATTAGTCTTACTAATGTACTGTCCAAAATTATTAGCAAGGTGATTTCCAATAGATTGCATCCTCATTTACCTCATCTCATCAATGAAAATCAATCAGCTTTTGTTCAAGGGAGAAGTATAGTGGAGAATTTTTTCTTGGCTTAAGAATTAGTACTGGATTTGGACAAACAGTGTAGAGTAGGGAATCTTAATTTGAAACTTGACAACCAAAAGGCCTACGATACCATACATTGGGATTTCATTGAGGAGGTGCTATCAGCAAGGGGATTCTCTCAATCCTTTATTTCCTTGATCCTTTGGTGGCTTATTAATAATTATCATTCTATTTTCATTAATGGGAAGTCTCATGGCTTCTTCACAGCTTCAAGAGGCATCAAGCAAGGTGACCCCTTATCCCCTACTGTCTTCATACTTGCTTTTGATAACTTATCTAGACTGTTGAATCAATTAATGGCCAAAGCTCCTAACTCTTTATATATCCACAAATCTAACATTGTTGTTAACCACTTAGCCTTTGCTAATGATGTTATTATATTTGCCAAAGCTACTAAACCTGCAGTTAAATTGCTTTTTGAATGTTTAGAGAATTTTTAAGATTGCTCTGGAATGAAATTTCATATACAGAAATGCCAAGCAGTATTCAGTAAAAGGGTGAAACCAAAAATCAAGCATTGGATTTCAGATCTCACTGGCTTTTGCTCAAGTTCTCTTCCTCTAAATTTTTAGGGACCTTATTGCTCAAAGGGAGGACAAGGTAATTCCAATTTGATGATATAATACTTAAAGTCCAAGACAAACTCAACAGCTGGTCTAACAATTTCCTCTCTAATGGGGGAAGAATTACCCTCCTCAAAAGTATTTTGGCTGCTCTTCCATCTTATATATCTCAAGTTTCTATTATGAAGAAATCCATCCAAACTCCTCTTGAAAGAACTTTCAACATATTCCTTTGGGCACGTCAGAGAAAGCAAGTGCATTGAGTGAGATGGCAAAAAGTTTGTGGCAGTGCTAGAGCTGGAGGTCTGGGGTTTAAAAGCTTCCAACGGATTTCCCAAACCAACTTTTGCAAACTTTGAGTTATGTTTAGGGCACAGAATTCCATTTGGGCTAAATTTTTTGGAGGAAAGTACTGCAAAGATCTGCATCCTTCTAGTTTGACAAATAGATTTGGGGATTCAAGAACTTAGAAGAATATGCTAAAGATGAGAACTAAGGCTGAACAACTTTTCATTTGGGATATAAGGGAAGGCAGACTCAATGTTTGGCTAGATAATTGGACTAGAGAAGGCATTCTCCCTGCATTAACTGGCTTTCAATTCAACCCTACAACACAAGTGGCTGAACATTGGTCAGATGATGAATAGAACCAGCAAGCTCTTCAGAACATCCTTGATAATAGATTAGTCAATATTGTCCTGAAGAAACCTATTGATAAATCCAAGAAGGATAAACTTATTGTGAAGAAGAAGGTTTCCCAGACTTTTTCAGCTTCCATAGCTAATTTATGCTTTCCTCAACAGGAGGTTTGCTGGGCTAAATGTGTTTGGAACAAGTTCCTTTCTCCTTCTATGGCTTTCTTCTCTTGGAAATTATTCTATGGTTTCATTCCAACTGATGATATTTTAAAACTAAAAGGCTTGAGAGGCCCTTCAAGATGCTGCCTGTGTAAAACTGAAGAGGAATCCCTCCACCATTTGTTCTTCAAATGCTCTAATGTTCAGCAAGTCTGGAACCTTTTGTTAACTAAACTGAAACTAAATACCATTCAGTTGTCCTGGGATGATTTTTATATAAGATGGAAAGACTAGCATGATCAATCTCTTCCTCACATCCCTTGTATCATTGCTTGATTTGTTTGGATGGCCAGAAATAAGCTGAAATTTGATGAAACCCAAGTGGATGCCACTACCATTGCCACTAACTGCTACAGCTATTTACAGAAAATGTACTATCATAGCAAACTTCCTGAAATCCTATGCACAACCTCCCTCAGCTGTTCAAGGAAATTATAAACTATTTATGTTCATTGGAGCTGCCCTCCTAAGGGTTGGGTAAAAGTCAACACTGATGGAAGCTTCATTTCTCCTAATGCAAGGGTTGGCGGTGTTTTCAGAAATGTCAGTGGGGAATGTCTACTGTATTTTCAGTCTCCTACTAGGGCTGAGGACCCTTTGGAAGTTTACGCCCAAGCTATTTATTGGGCAGTGTTTACAACCAAAAAGTGTAGCTGGAACCAATTAATGGTGGAAATTGACTCCATGACTTTAATCAACATTCTTGAAGGGAGATTATCTACCCCTTGGTATCTGATTTTTTGGATCACTATCATACACACCTTAAGCATGGAGATTAAGTTGTCTTTTTCTCATACATATGGGGAGGGTAACATATCTGCTAATAGGCTTGCTAAGGCTGAACTCCACACTCAGAGTCCCCTCATTAATACTTGTCCCACTCCTCCTTTAAAATTTCTGTTGAAGGCAGATCTTATTGATCTACCTTTCTTTAGAGTTCTCCCTCTTTAACTTTTGAGAAATACCTTGTTTTTGCCTTCTTTTTTGTATCTCTTTTATTTTAATGAAATAAGAGCCTAGTCTCCTTTTATAATATATATATATATATATATATATA
>JXCR01145877.1:273774-308970 GCA_002079205.1 Phalaenopsis hybrid cultivar
GTAAATACAAGGACAACTTCCTTTCCCAGCTCCTGTGTCACAAAATTCCTGAGGGAAAGCAAGTTTATCATAATCTTGTAATGCATCATTAGTCCTGCCAATAACTCTTGCATATGTTGTTTTGGTCCATTGAGAGTTAAAAGAGATATCAATATGTGTGTCCATGGTGAGACACACCAAAAGGAAGTGATAGACTCCCAATTGTAGTAGTCTAAACCAGTAAAGACTGTTGTAATAAGAATCCAAGTCAACAAGGAAAAGATACTGCTTAAAACCAAAAGTAGGGAGTAGATGTCAAAAATTTGAGAGTCCTCAACAAAATATAGAGGTAATAAAAATAAGTAAAGCCTAACTTAGTTAGGCATCAAGAAACTAGACCAGCAATCAAAGAAATGTATGAATAAATCTCCCCACAGGTTCCAAGTGAGCAGACAGAGAGCTTACTCAATGGAACAGTAACATATTTGAAACTCCTAACCTTGGAGAATTTAAGTGAGGAGATGAACCACCAATGTGAGGGACAAGTAAAGGAGAGTACTCAACTGCTTCCGTCTTTAGTTTCCGTCCACAGCTAGCTACCACCAGTATTCATCCCGCTAGAAATCCTAGTAGTGCACCTTCTCCAACTACCACCAAAATGAATATATATATATATATGTAGGAAGGAGTTTTATTCGGCTCCCTACATGTTGAACATTAAAAGTTGTACAAAAGTTTTAAAGGAGGGGTCCTTATACAAAAGGAGGGAGANCGTGCGCACAAAGGATAGGAAATTCCGAAAACGGAAGAATCTACTCAATAGGTCTGTTTTATTTTCTTGTTGTTTTTTATCACAATTTTATTTTTCAAAATACGCTATTAAAGTTTTAATTTTAATAGGTTGACTTAAAAAGAAATTTGTTTTGTTATTCACTCATTTATGATTATTTTTCATTTGTGTTTTGTTTGTTGTTGAAGATTTGTCGTTTCGTTCTGTGTTCTTTGAAATTCTGAACCATCATATGGTTCACGGCTTTCATCCATCGCACAAAAAGGCAACTGACAAAAAGTCACAATTTGAGAGAATTTTCCATTAATCTGCTTCAATAAAGATGCTTCAGATCAAACATAGACTAATGTCTCAAAAAGGTACATCATGTAACCTATGCTGAAATACATTGAGAATTATCTCACGCTATGAGTACATCATAGACTAAATACATTAGATACATGTCATGCTGTTAAAAGAAATTAAGTGAACTCTCTGTGCCAGGTATGTTGAGCTTCTGATTAAGCAGACCTTCTAAGTCATGCTCCAGGAAAAGAGTTAACTTTACATGTACTTAAAGGTGCAACCTTCTCATAGCTTGTATGAAAATAACTCCTCCAACTCTAGGTCCTGCTAGAATCCATACAATATTTTACTGTCGTCCATTCTGCGGAAGGTTACAGACGCCTTACAGTGTCGTACTCCTGGAATGAAGTGCTTGACAGCATCTGCACCGTTGCCCTTGAGAATGAGTACTGAACTAATTGGAAGAGGAATCTCCACAGCTCCTCTGAATTCGCCATGGCCGACTACATCGATTTCTTTTCCAAATAGAATAATGTTTTTACTCATGAATGAGATCGTACAAAAAGGCCTCACAAAATCATGATGGTCGATGCGTGGGGGAATGCAGTCACCCTCTTCATAAATGTTGATGATGCAACTGTTAGGAATGCAAGTAGTAGGTAGAATATTCCACTTGACCATTCTCTTGATCATCCATTTTATCATCGGTGGTAACAGATCCACTTGGTGGTATCTGAGGATCCCAGCGGATTCCCCTTCTGTCGTTCGTAAAATTGTAGCAACAGCCGCATTGGATGGTGATTCTTCCCTTTCCCTGCATCTATTTCTTCGGCTCGGAATATGTTCTCTCCATGAGAAGGCCCTCTCAACCTCTATCTCTTAAATTGAAGATGCAGTCTAGAATGTTTCTTTCATCAATTTTAGAGAAAACCCTGGTATATAGCTCAAGGCCTTCCAATATATTGATGAACTTTCCCTGAACCTATTCATAGAACTCGAATTCTCTTTTATTTACTCTACTTATCTTGTAGTATTCTACCATAACAGGAGTTGGCAGCTGCCGTGGGCGTTCCTTCCTTCGGGCCTTGGCGGGAACCCAAATTGGTGTTGGTAGATCCGGAATATGAGATTCAGCCTCTAGTGGAATGTATGATCCTGGGGTCCACGGTGCACGCTGATCCTTCCCTAGTGGGACATATGGTTCATTTATCGCGAAGTCTGGAGTTTGAGAATTGTTGGTGCTTAAAGTGTATTCTTCTAATGTACTGAAATGTTGTAGATGCAGAACATTCCAGTCCGGGCATTCTACAAATGCGCCCGTGACTGATGTCCTGGCTAGTACCTCAACGTTGCATGTCGGGCAACCTCTGCATAAGATATCTGGAATTGGGAGCATATCTAATTCTGCACAAATCCTGACTCTTCATCTATAGTGGGCAGGCTAGCAGAAGTTTCTCTCAAATCTGGGTTGTAAATATGTCCCTCAGGAATGGGGGTAAGAAAACAACTCACGTCTCTCTGGCGTTTGCATTCCTGTCACAAAAAAGCTCTCTATTTCTTTCGACTAAAATTTATGCACTGCGTCCTGCAGAGTAGAATATTTGGTAGTTATTTATTACGGTCAGGTCCCTTGCTGGAGTAGCCACCATGGAGGGCAAACGGTTGGGCCCCTCCATCAGATATTGTTCCGCTATCACATTTTTACTTTTGCGTGAAACATTTTCTTGAGTGGTCACCCTCAATAGTGAAGGCAGTCCCTCCTTTTCTTTTTTGCTGACTACGTAAATTACAGGACCCTCTTAGTCCATATCAACTTGGTTGAAATCCACGTTGAAATCTATGAGACCTCCTTGCGGTGCCATCTCTTTATTCAGTGCGAGGTTCCAGCCGTCCTGGAAGGCAAAGATCAGCCTCTTTCCTGACATTTTTCTGTAGACGACAGGAAAAATGTCAATGGGTTGAAGCTTTGTATGAACAAGAACAAAACAAAGTATTCATTAAAGTAAACTTTAGTTTGTTTTGGTGAAAAGGATTATTCATTTTAGGTGTAAGTTTTGTTTAATTTAGTAGGGTATTTAAATTCAAAAGTAGAAAAGAGGACGTGAAAAGTTCAAGAATCTTTCTCAAAATTGTCATCATATTGAGGTTAATTACAAAATTTGGACCCGGTCATAGACATTTGGCCACATAGATAACCCTAAACAATAAAAGTTTCAAAGTTTCAAAGCAAGCAGAGGCAAGCGGAGGTAGGCGGCATCAGGTTGCGTAAGAAGTTTTCAGGTATCGTCCATTTATTGGTAACATGGGTCTTTCACACCAAAAGTCCACTAACTGGTAGGCTCCTCCTGTATAGACCCTATCAACGACAAATGGTCCCTCCCAAGTTGGCTTGAACTTCCCACCTATTTTGTGGTAAGAAAGAATAGGTCTTTTGAGCATAAGTATGAGGTCACCAATTTTGAATGTACTTGGGCGGACCAATTTGTCATGGGCTTGTACCATCTTTGCCCGGTAGCGCTCTAAAAGTTCCTGTGCTTCCAATCATTTTCCCTCTAGACTCTCCAGTTCTTCAAGTCTGAGTTTTGAACATTCTTCCATTGTGAGTTGGTTGGCAACGGCGACTCTGAGAGATGGTGTCTGGATTTCTAGCGGTAGCACGGCCTCGAACCCATACACGAGCATATAAGGTGTACACTGAGTGGGAGTCCTGAAAGTCGCCCGGTAGGCCCACAAGGCTTCTAACACTTTATTATGCCAATCCCTCTTGTTTTCATCCAACGTTTTCTTTAAAATCTGTACTAGTGTCTTGTTGAAAGCTTTAGCCAGACCATTTACTCTGGGATAGTAAATTGTAGAGTATCTCCAATCTATCCCATGTCTTCTTCAGTCAGACCATTTGCTCTGGGATAGTAAATTGTAGAGTATCTCTAATCTATCCCATGTCTTCTGAACAAAATTGTTGATCTTTCATAGTAAATTGTAGAGTATCTCCAATCTATCCCATATCTTCTGACAAAATTGTTGATCTTTGTGCTTTTGAAAGCTGTCCCGTTGTCAGTGATTATTCTTCGCGGTACTCCGAAATGGTAAAAAATTTGGTCTTTAAAAAATTGAAGGACATGTTGTGTCATAACCTCACATAACGGTATTGCCTCTACCCATTTGGAGAAGTAGTATGTAGCAGCTAGTATAAACCTGTGTCCTTTAGAAGATGGAGGGTCTATCAGACCTATTATGTCCGTTCCCCAGCACTTGAATGACTACGAGACAATAGTTGCATGTAGCACATTCGGAGGCTGATGTAAGACCACCCCATGCACTTGGCATTGGTGACATCTTCTGGTTGTATCCATGCAATCGGACATCATTGCCCG
This sequence comes from Phalaenopsis hybrid cultivar, assembly GCA_002079205.1. NCBI lineage: Eukaryota > Viridiplantae > Streptophyta > Magnoliopsida > Asparagales > Orchidaceae > Phalaenopsis > Phalaenopsis hybrid cultivar. The sequence goes on from JXCR01145877.1 coordinate 278,203, forward strand.
AGTCGTTTGATCTTCATCTTCATTTTCGGCCCTGACTGGCAAGCACCACACAATCCGGCATGAACCTCCTTGACAATATTTTGTTCCTCGGCTCTGCTCAAACACGGTAGCCACATTTTGTCGAACGATCTTCTATAGAAAACATTTCCCACCAGAGCGTAAGACATAGCCCTTCTTGTGATGTGGTGCGCCTCAGACTTTTCCTCCGGCAGCTTCCCAGTATGCAAATATTCTATTAATGGCTTGCGCCAAATTTTGTTGATGTCCGCAACTGTATTTATTGTTTCTTCTTTTCCAAGTTTATGTAGAGTTTCAAAGTCATTTTGAGACAAGGCTAGTCTTCCTTGCACCGTGACTTCGATAGAATCCTCCGGGGAGCATGCCATTTCCTTAGCGAGTTTTGCTAAAGCGTAGGCATGGGTATTATCTCCTCGGGGAATCCGGTAGAAAGTCGTGTAAGGGATTTGCTCCAGGAGCTTCATTGTGTACTAATAGTACTCTGATAGTCTTGGTTTCAGAATTTTTTATTGTCTGGTGACCTGTTCGATGACAAGTTGAGAGTCACCATAGATGGCATTGTTTGTTATATCCATTGAAATTTCCAACTCCAATCCGGTGATTAAAGCTTTGTATTCTGCTTCATTGTTGGTGCATGGCTCTGTTAGGTGGTATGAGAACCTCAACATACCCTTATCTGGCGTAATAAAAATTAATCCAATCCCTGCTTTGCCTGGTATAACAGTGTCTGATCCTTTGGCTTTCCTGGCTGACGAAGCACCATCAAAGTACATTTCTTAGCACTGCGCACTAGAAAATTTCATTTGTAGTATTTGCTCGTCTGGTAACTTGTCATTGAGAGAGGACCCAGCTCGCAGTGCGTGTACAGCAAGAAAGTCTGCTAGTATTTGTCCCTTGATAGCATGAAGGGGAACAAAAGTTATATCAAATTGCAATAAGATCATTAACCACCTTGCTAAATGTCCGGAGAGTGTTGGTCGGGTCATCAAATATTGCAATGGATTAACTTTCAAAATTAGGGTGGTTTTACGAGAAAGCATGTAATGTCTAAGCTTTTGAGCGGTGAAAATTAATGTCAGACACTTCTTCTCAATAGGTGGATACCTTATCTCCGTCGATATTAGACGACGACTCAAATAGTAGAGCGCATTTTCTTTTCACTCCTCATTGACTTGGGTTAAGAGGGCTCCAAGAGAGTCATCAAAAGTCGCGGTATAAAGTATCAACGGTTTCCCTGGGATAGGGGCTGCCAAAATAGGAGGTGTCATTAAATGTGGTTTAACGCCCTCAAAGGCCCGCTGACACTTCTCTTCCCAAATAAATTTGGCATCCTTTTTAATTAATGCATAGAAAGGCTGACATCTACCTGGGAGATTAGAAATAAAGCATCTCAGATATGCCAACTTTTCATGGAAGGAACGTAGCTGCTTCAGGGTTTTAGGGGGAGGCATTTCCAAGATAGCTTTAATCTTATCTGGGTTGATCTCGATTCCCCGATGACAGACAACAAATCCTAGAAATTTTTTAGACGTAACGCCAAAGGTGCACTTTAAGGGATTCATTTTAAGGTCATATCATAGTGACCGTTCAAACACGATCCTTAAATCATACAAATGGTCTATTCTCTGTTTACTTTTGATGACCAAATCGTCCACATAGCATTCTACTTGATTATGGATGAGGTCGTAAAAAATCTTCGTCATTGGGCGCTGATATGTTGCTCTGACGTTCTTTAGGCCGAACGACATCATTGTGTAGCAGAAAATTCAAATTGGTGTTCTGAAAGCTGTAAGTGTTGCATCTTCGGGAGCCATCTTAATTTTGTTGTATCCCGACGATCCATCCATGAAGGAGAAAATTTCAAGTGTCAAAGCGATGTTCACCATCATTTCTGGTATATGTAGTGGAAACTCGTCTTTCGGACATGCCTTGTTCAAATCTCTGAAGTCGACACAAACGCGGATCTGTCCATTTTTCTTTTTAACAGGTACAATATTGGCTAACCACGTGGGGTATTGCTCTTCTTTAACAAAGTTGGCGTCTATCAATTTCTTTACCTCGGCGATGACTTATTGTTCTATTTCAAGACGCATTATACTTGGAGCTTGTTTTACTTGTATTATATTCTTATCTACCCCAAGTTTATGGACTGCAACCTCTGCTGACAGCCCTGACATTTCATCGTAGCTTCATGCAAAGCAATCTTTGAATTTTGTTAATGGTTTGACCAATTCTGCAGATTCTTCGTCATCAAGTAGAGAATTTATAAATGTAGGTCGGGGTCGTTCTTTAGTCCCGAGGTTAATCTCTTTCAATTCATCTACGGTGAATTTAATTTCTTCCTCAAATTCTGGCGGAGAATCTTCTATTGGTTGATCAGTAGAGTCATCCTCCACATCAAGGCAATCCTCTTCTGACCCACCAGTAACAACCATGCAAAATTCAGAATCATCGACTGGTCCAACTGTACCAAATCTGAGACCTTCTTTTGAATTGGGAGTTTGACTTTTAGCATTCCATAGTTTTTCAAAAAGTTGAAATTTTTCTTTTGGCATTCATTTTAGTAAGTGTCCCTGTTGAATTAACTTTTGAACACAAGGCGAGAAGTAACCAAAATGCAATTCCATAAATTCATTGGAATCAACATCTAAATTTACATGTTTTTCAAGCTCAGTAGAGGTAGAAGCACTGCAGAACCACCCTCCTTAAATCAAAACCCAAAGAACTCATCCAAGCTATCCAACTCTGAATGGCCCTTAACACTTTGAAACCCTCCACCTCAGCTCTACATTGCACCCAATTTGAAGCCCTGGCGGCCACCTTAGGCCATACTGATTAAACCCCTCCTCTTTGGCCAAAGAAGAGGGCAATCAAATTTCCTTGGGGAAACTCTGTCAAATTGCTCCCAGAGCTCCTCCAGTACTTTGTAAGCTCATTGCAACCATCCATTTGACATTTCCCCCGTCACCTCAGCTCAATTTTTGAGCTCAAAATCAGGACAAATTTTGGTCATCCTCAAAACTCCCTAACACTCTAAATGTAATTGCTCTTGTGCTTCCCCAGAGTAAGAGAGGAAAATCCCCATTAAAATACCCCTCTTTTAAGCTCTCCAAGACACTCCTAGACCACGACCGCACTCCTTTTCATTTAAGTTCTACTTAGAGCTTACACTAGAGGAAACCAACACATCCAAGAGGTTTTTTGGACTCAAATGAAGCTTCCACAAGCTTCTGATTGGGGCCATCCCTCTCAAATAAAGGTATTGGCCATTAACCCTAATCTTGAGCTCGATTTTCATCCAATGTGATGTGAATTTTGATTTCATAGCATTGTGACCATATGGATGTGTTCTCCTTGAGTAGATGAAGTTGTAGGAACATACCCCATGTGATTTAGTTGAGTATCAAGTGAGATCTTAGTTCTAGAAGTTGGACGACACACATGATTTAGCTATCGGGGACGATGACGGAGAGTCGTCTGATCAAGCATGCATTAAACGGATGGACGAGAAAAATTTGGACAAAGTCTCTGTGCATGAAAAGCGGTAAGTATGGCTGCCGAGTTAGATGGCTTCGCTGAACCAAGGGGTGACATGTGGCATTTCGGAGAGGATGAGGATGACGCAGCGCGTAATTGGGATGAACAGAAAATTAGAATTTTCTTGATTTAAATAAAAAATAGATGTTTGAAAATTCATAAATTTACATAATAAAAATCAATAAAATAAAAAAAAAATTTCCTCTTGCTCAGTGAATAGAGGAGAATAATGTGAGCTAAAAATAAAAGCTATTTGTCAATTATATTATTTTTAATTAATTAAATATCCTCTGTTGTATTTTAACTCTCCATGACTAAATATGGTTCACCATAGCTTAAAATTTTTATGGTTTGTTCCTTATCACAGAGGGGATGTCCTCTAATTTTTCCAAGGTTAGAGGGCATCTCTATGCTTCTAACTTTAATTTTCATTCTATGGTGACCATTTTGGCTTATTTTAATTATATAAATTAAAATTTCATTTGGAAATATATGAAAATAATTTTAGTAGGTCTCCTGTGGTCAGAGAAGTTTAGGAAAAATAGCATGATCTCTTAAATTATCTTATAAATTTTTATATTTAATTAAATGTAAATATGTTGTGTTAATTTATTTAAATTATATACTTATAAAAAATTAACAAAATCATTAGCACAATTTTCACAAAAATCATGTTTATCCACTGTAAAAATTTGAAAGTTATTTGATTAAGTTTGAGTATTAACGTTGATTTTTTAAGAAACCTTGTACATTTGTACAAAACTACAAGGTTTCTTAAAAAACCAACCTTAATACTCAAACCTAATACTCCAAAATAATTATATTAAATTAAATGCATTTGGAAAAATTATGAAAAGTGGTTTTGTGAGTTCCTTGTGATCAGAGGCACTTGGGATAAATAAAAATTATATTTTAGAAAATACTTTACTGTTTCACCTTATTTTGAATTTAAAAATAATTAAAAATAATTAAAAAAATCAAAATATTTTAAAATATGGTTAATTGTTTTCTAATCACTTGGGACTTATTAAATTATTTTTTCTAATTTTTCTAAGTTAAAACAAAATCTTAAAAGCTTAAAAGTGTATTTTCATTTTTTCCCATTAAAATAATTATAATAAACAAATTAAAATTATAAAAATACAAAATTTGATTCTCTGAGTTTTCTAAACTCAGAGAAGTCTAATAAAAATATAAAAAAATAATTTTTGTAATTAAGACATTATTTTCTATTTAATTAAATGAGTGAAGCTTGTTAATAATAAAATATTAATATTAAAAATTTAATTCAAGAAATCATGAAACTTTGCTTAAGTGTTTCTTTGACCTAAGGAAACCTATAATAATTTTCTCATAAATAAAAAAATTATTTTGGAAACTTAAATAAATCAATTTTTGAAAATCTTATTTTTGAATTTAAATAAATATTTAAATTAAATTAAATTTTGAGAAGCCCCCATATTCTCCTCTAGTATTATAATTACCTCATGGGCATGACACTCTAAATGCTCAAAGCCATTTAGGTTATGTTTAATGAGTTATTAGGTGAAGCACCCCAAGGGCAAAATATTCATTCTAGATTTTGGTGCTTTAATCAAAATTTAGGATTAACCAAGGGAAAATGTGTAATTTTTATCTTAAAAAACGTATTTGGATGATTGAATTATATTGGGATTTAAAGGTAAAAACTTACTCATCACCCTTGCACAACATCAACAAAATCATAATTCTCCTAATCTTCATGACTTGGAAGTCAACTAAGATCAAATGATTCTTAAGTGACGGGCTTAAGATAGAAAAGATGATAATTTACTTTTCTCAAGCCCAAAGTTGAGGATGATTTGATCATTTAATAAGGATATATGTCACTTGAATAAAAATTTTGAAAATCACCATTTCACCTAGTATGATTGTTAAAGGTTTGTAGAGACCTATGCTCGATGTCTAAACTCAATTGTTTGGATTTAGAAGATGATCTGAATAGTGATTGATATCTTTAAACACTATAAGCCTGACTTTAATTGTTAGCACCATAATCTTTAAAAAACCTAAAATTGCCTTTGGGGCACCCACTCACATAACTCTTAAATGAAACATAAATTGATTAATCGAGTATCCTATCATTGGGATAATTAAATTGTCAAGTTTCACTAAGCAACGCGGTAGTCACACTTCGACTTATGATGATTAATGGAACAATATGATAAGTTCCGAATGAACTTAGGATATTTCATAAGATCTTCAAAGTGGTCTAGGTTCATGTGTCGAGCACTTTGAATTTTATTGTACCTTATGAAGGGGAAATTTGAATTGTCATTTTTTGTTCTAAAATCAACTCCTAGGATCTTCTGAGATTCAATAAAATCATAAATTGGGGTTTGATACCTAAACCTTCATCTGCTCCTACAATTTAAATTCCTTGCAAAATTCTATACATGTCTTGCAAATATTGACCTTTTAGGTGGTGAAACGAGAAGAATCGATAGGTATGTTTTCAAATTAATGCATTTACCTCCTTGTACTTCTAATCTCGAGCTTGCATGTTAACTAATGATGCCACCTTGCATCAAAACCAAAACTGCAAGGATAGCGACAAAACAAAAATCAAAACCAAAAAATAAATTAATAAAGGTAAAATTAACCACCACAACATTCCAAATATAGGACAACTTAAAATTTAACCACAAACATCACAAAACGACAATTGCAACTAAATTAAGACGTCACTATCGGATGATCGAGAATCGCTCGGAGGAGGTAACCTATAGTTGCTAAGGAGATTTCCCATGGTCTAAATGAAAGTATGGAGCTCATTGAGTTAAGTTAGTAAATTCATTTTGACTAAGTGAATCCAAAAGAAAATAGCGGTACCAAAATGAGAGAACCGTAGGATCCTAACCAATATCGCTCTAATAAACTTTAATATGCCCCGCAATATTTAAGGAACCATAACCATAGAAACATTTAGTTTGACATCATAACCTGACACATTAAACTCATCATGGCGAGGAGCTTGGAGCTAGCATTGTGGGCAGGACAACCAACTTCATCAGCAAGAGGATCTAACACTATATATCTTTCCTTAGAATTAAACAACAATCCATAGAATTTCAATGTTGTTTGCTTATGCAACATAAATCCTCAACTCATCTTTAGTCCTTTTGTGAAGCTCTGCTTTACAATAAAATCCCTAACTCGTCTTAGGTTTCTGAGGTTATCATTTGTCTCGATCTAAATCCTCACATCTTCCAAGCTATTTGTGTGGTTGTTTCGCATGAATATCAGCCCTAAACTAATAAAATTGGTAGGATGAAACATTTAAATAATTTTTCCTTAAAACTAAAGCAAAATAACAGGATAGACTGGGAAGTCACTGAGGTTCTCCCTCGAATCTATGACATCCCCTTGTTCTTCCTCCTTTAGATTCTACGATAAATGTCTCAAATTTGAGTCATTCATATTTCACACCTCTTTGTCTGATCTCGTTGAAAAAGTGGTATCCTTTTGAACTCCTTAAAGGTAATACTCCTTGATTTTTATCTATAGTTTTCTTGAGTGACTACGGTCATTTAAGATGTATTTAACTATCGCTTAATATAAACCCTATTTGATTATATTTAATTATAGGAAGCTTTTCCAAACCCAGCTTAATATAAACCATATTTGATTCTTCATATTAAATAAAGGAACTTTTCGGCTTAATAATAAAATGGTTTCTTAGACCAAACAGATGTCATATATTTTTTAGTTTATTTGATTAAGCCTCACCCTTAAGTCTTGTGTTTATCTTTCAAGATAGATACGTGGCATAAGGTGTAGTGCTCTTTCATTTAAACTATGAAAGATATGCAATCAGTTATTTCATATTTTTCTAAGACTATATATATATATATATATAAATTAAAATGTCCCTCAGAAGCGGGCGATGGGATTTCGATTCCGGCGACCGACAGCTTCCACAGGACGACCCCCCTTAAAAATTATGTCGACCAATGCTATAAGACAGATTATTTTTTTTCTCACTGAGGGATAATACTAAGACATGGTTACATTCTTTATCACCTGNAAATGACTCTTTGAAGTGGGCGACAGGATTTTGATTCCAGCATCCGATAGCTTCGAACGGGCAACTCAACTTTTTAGTGGCAACATCTTCTGGTAACTCTGTTGGGGAATAGTTTTTTCTCTCCATTTAAATCAGGAAATATTATCTTCATACAAAGGTAATGTGTCCACGTCCCTTCTGGACCAAATTACCCCTCTTATATTGGCATGCTTTACCCATTTTTATCTTGAGAAAGTATGGTCAACTCTTTTGGAATTCAGGACCATTTCTTCAATCACACTTAAACAGGAAGGTTCAACAGGCCATTAAGGAGTTTTTAATCTTTGTGTGTGGTCAGATCCACAATTGGTGTGTTGGTGCACTATTTTTGCTTGGGCATTGTACGTTGTAAAGTTGGTCTTGCACTGGGTCCTGAACTTCAATTTTTCTCTTTCGAGTTTGATTTGCTATTTTGCAAATTAAATCTAATTTTGTCGCGCCGCACTTGCTCTTTAATTTTCCTTATATTAATTAAACATTTCTACTTTTAAACTACTTTTACTAAAATCTTAAAATCTCTACAAATAAAATAAAGACTTATCCGGTTTACAAATCGACCTCTATTAACTTGTATTGCTCGCACTAAAAATTTTTCAGTGATTGCTAACCATAGAGCTTTCTTTTCTTTTAAACTGTTGCAATGGCATTCCCAATGCTCACTTTTTCTTGCAACCTGCCGATGAGCCATAGCGCATGTAATGTTACTCCTACCATCAAGTTTGGAGCAGGATTTGAAGATCTCAAGTTCATTTTTGATAAAGTTTCGTTTGTCGTGATGAAAGTTACCACTCCAGAGGTTTAGGAATCGTCTGTTGAGTTTAACCTGAACTACCCTCAAGGCTTCCCTTCTTACAAGAAGGTCAAGACTACTACCACAGTGGCACCTACCAAGCCTCTTGTTCCTGTTTCTGCTAAGGTAAAAGAAGCTATGATCATTGAAAGCCCATCTGAAGGATCGGTTATCCTACCGTCTGTATTTGAAATCAGATCAAGTTTGAGGGTTGCACCATTAACCAAAACCCAAAGGAGAAACTGCAGCCATAAAGTTTGAAGGGCTACTAAAGCCCATTTTTCTAAGGACGTACCTGTTTATGAAGTTCCTCACCATGATGAGTCAGGATTACCAGACACCTATCCACTAGTACAAGGGAGTAGGTTCCATCCCTTAATGGATACTAATGGGTATGAATGGAACATGAAATCCTATTCTTCATCCTTGAGATTGGAACCGACAATTTTAACTCCCTTTCTCGGATTGATACCCAAATTTTGATTCTCATTTCGGGAAAAGCTCCTAAATACTGATTCCCCTCCTTCGAAAACTCTTAAAACTTGATAATTTGAAACCAACTCTCCAATCCCTAGTGAGAGTTCCTACTCCTTGATTTCGATTAGTTATTCACCTATCATATCCCTAGCAGGAACAACTAGCACTCAATTTTTACACTCTTGTCTAGGTTTGTTGACTTAGGAGTTTATGTTAGTTTTGTTGATATTGTCGATCAACGCCAACACGCGTGGTGTGCCTGCCCAACGCACCACACCTATTCGGGGTCCATTTGATGACCTCACTTTTGGTTGAGGTTTAGTTTTCCCCTTTTAGTACCCTAGGGTCTAGCCATAGGGTTTTCCTGATGACTAGTCCTAGAAAACTAGAAAAGGAACCCACACCCTTAGAAATTCTAAACTCTTCCTTGCTCAACTTGAAGTTCCACATATTGGTCCTAACCTCTAGCACATAGTAGGTGGGATCAATATGGGGGATCTCAAGGAGAGTCCCTATAGAACTGCTTAACCTGAGGCCTGACCCAGGGTGTTGGTCTAGAGCTAGTTCACTCACTTACACTCACTATCACCTATATTCACTTGCAACCCTAAACTCAAAATTATTGACTTTGACCCTCAATATTTTGGGAGACTCATGTATATAGTCCCCTACACCCTCTAGCGCTAGGCTAGGGTTTAGCTAAGACCAATACATGGAAAACCCAAATGAGGATTTCATTGGTCCATAGCTCATATATGGGGGTTGGCATCCTAATTCTTCCAAAATATCCAACTTGGCCTTTTGCCCGTAAATCCACCCAAAGTACCTAAACAACCCCAATCCCTAAATTTGGCCAAAATTCTCAATTCTTCCAAAAATATCCAAATTTATTAAAAAATCATCTCAAACCATTCGAAAATACCCAAATTGCCAAAACCATCTAAAATTGCCAAAATTTACCAAAATACCCTCAAATTTGCCAAAATTACAGAACTAGCCTTGGTGGCAAAAACTTTCCCAAAAAATCCAAAATCACTTTAAATATCTCCAAAACCAATTTGGATCTTTTAATTGAACCTAATTTGACCAATTTGACCATGTCAACCAAAACCCCCAAATCTCCTTTAAAGGCCCAATTTCCCCAAATTTAACTCAAATGTCCATCAATCTGGCCCCAATACTCACCAATTCATATATAAACTCAAATTAATCTTTCATATAATCAATTTAAACCAAATACAATCCTAATTAACCCATGCTTTGAGCTCAATTTTGATCAAAATTAAAACCCTAATTTTGACCTTATGACTTAATCTCAGCTAATTGAACCATATCATCCACTCAATTGTTTAAATTTGAATCTTAAATTATCTGAAAAATCCTACACATCAAATTGGACCTTAAATTGGCCTTGCGCAAGCCTCAATTTCACTCAATTTCAACTCACATTCAAAATGCCCAAATTCGCCTCAAATTGGTTGTCTCCAAATTCCACCAAATTGAATGCCCTAACCCCAAAATTGACACCCAATTTTTGTTAAAAACTATTTATGACATTACTCTAGACCTTTTAGAACCATCAATTTTGACCTAACTTAACCTTAATCTAACCTAAAACCAAGTCTAACCCAACTCCCCCAAATTGATCAAATGTCCAAAATCCTCCAAATTGAACCTCCAAACCAATTCAAAATCACTCTAAATGCTTTATAAACTCCTCATGAAAATCATCTACACCAAATTGATCAATCATTGAGCTAAATGTTGTGGCTAGCCTAACCCAAACCCAACTTCTAACTCCTTCACTCAAATTGACTTAGTCATGCCAAAGCCACCAAATTAATGTCACCACAGCAACTAAGCACACTCAATTGACTAGACTAAACACCCTTAAACCACTCAATTGAGCTATGGACCAAGGGTCCCCTAATTTAAGGGATCATATCCCATTTTTTGGCCTTAACCAAGAAATCTCCCACATCATCACTTTTATAATTATCCCTCCCCCTGACTCACCTGACTCCTCTGCCCACCACCCCTCGCCCTGCTGCTAGGCCTAGTGGCTGAAAAAACATAAAATCAAGAGCCAACCTCCTTAAACTAAAACCAAAACAACCCTTCCAAGCTGCTCAACTCTGATTGGCTCTTAGCACTTTGAAGCCCTCCTCCTCAGCTCCACAATTTACCCAATTTGAAGCCCTAACAACCACCCTAAGCAATACAATTTATACCCCTCCTCCATTTCCAAAGAAAATGGTAATCAAATTTCCTTAGGAAAACTCTATCAAATTGCTCCCAGAGCTCCTCCAAAACTTTCTAAGCTCATTGCAACCATCCTTTGGCCATTTTCTCCATCACATGACCTCAAAATTAGGACAATTTTTGGTCATTCTCAAAACTCTTCCAAAACTCCAAATTGAATTTCTCTTGAGCTTCCTAGAGTAAGAGAGGAAGATCCCCATCAAAAACCCCCTCTTTTCAGCTCTTAAAGCCACTCCTAGACCAAGGTCGCACCCCTTTTCATTGAATTTCTACTTGGAGCTTACACAAAGAGCCATCTGATCAAATGTGTATTAAATGGATGGATGAGATTTGGCCGGACGGAGTCTCTGTGCATGAACAGCGTGATGCATGGTTACCGAGTCAAATGGTGGCACCGAACCAAGAGGCGACACATGGCATTTCAGAGAGGACGAAGATGATGAGGTGCATGACTGGGATGAACAGAAAGTTAGGATTTTCTTGATTTAAATAAATAAAATATCTTTGAAAATTCATAACTTTGCATAAGAAAAATCATTAAAATAAAATATAAATACCCACTTGCTCAGTGAACATAGGAGAATAATGTGGGCTAATAATAAAAACTAATTGCCAAGTATATGATTTTTAAATAATTAAATACCCTTTGTGGTATTTTAACTCTCCATGACTAATAATGGTTAACCATTGTTTGAAATATTTTAAGTTCATTCCTCATCATATAGGGGTTGTCCTCTGATTTTTCCAAGGTCAAAGGGCATCTCTATGCTTCTAACCCTAGTTTTCAATATAGGGTGACCATTTTGGCTTATTTTAATTATATCAATCAAAATATCATTTAAAAAATTATGGAAATAATTTTAGAAGGTTTCCTATGGTCAGAGAAGTCTAGGAAAAATATCACGGTGTCTTGAATTATCTTGTAAATTTCTATATTTAATTAAATGTAAATATCTTGTGTTAATTTATGTAAATTATATACCTATCAAAAATTGACAAAATTAATCTCACATTGTTAATAAAAATCATGTTTATCCACTATAAAAATTTGAAAATTATTTGAATATGTTTGTGTATTAAAATTGATTTTCTAAGAAACCTTGTATTTTTATACAAAAAAAATTATATTAATATAAAGAAACTTGAGAAAATTATGAAAACTGGTTTTTTAAGTTCCCAGTGATCAGAGGCACTTGAGAAAAATAAAATTTGTTTTTTTTAAAATACTTAATTTTTAGCCTTATTTTGAATTTAAAAATAATTAAAAATAATTAAAAATTTCAAAAATGTCAAAATATTTTAAAATATGTCGAATTGTTTTCTGATCACTTGGGACTCATTAAAAATTTCTTTGTAATTTTTCTAAGTTAAAAAGAAATCTTAAAAGCTTAAAAGCGAATTTCCTTATTTTCACATTAAAATAATTATACCAAAAAGATTAAAAATCATAAAAATACAAAATTTGATTCTCTAAGTTTTCTGAGCTCAGAGAAGTCTAATAAAAATTAAAAAAAAATTTGGTAATTAAGACATTATTTTCTATTTAATTAAAACATTGAATCTTGTTAATAATAAAATAATAATAATAAAAATTTAATTCAAAAAATCATTAAATTTACTTAAGTGTTTCTCTGACCTAAGAAAACCTTTAATAATTCTCTCAAAAATAAAAACTTTATTTTGGAAAGTTAACTAAATCAGTTCTTGAAAATTATATTTTTTAATTTAAATAAACAATTAAATTAAATTAAATTTTGAGAAGCCCTCATATTCTCCTTTAATATTGTAATTATCTCATGGACATGACACTCTGGATGCTCAAAGTCATTTGGGATATGTTTAATGAGTTGTGAGGTGAAGCACCCCAAGGGCAAAATAGTCATTCTAGATTTTGGTGCCTTAATCAAAATTTAGGATTAACTAAGGGAAAATGGGTAATTTTGATCTTAAATAAAAATGTTTGGATGGCTGAAATACAATGGGATTAAAAGGATGAAACTCACTCACCACCATTGCACAACATCAACAAAATCATAATTCTCCTAATCTTCATGAAATGGAAGTCAACTAAGATCAAATGATTCTTAAGTGATGGGCTTAAGATAGGAAAGATGATAATTTACTTTTCTCAAGCCTAAATTTAAGGATGATGTGATCATTAAATAAGGATATGTCACTTAAATCAAAATTTTTGATAATCACCATTTCACATATTATGATTGTTAAGGGCTTGGTAGTGACCTAGGCACTATATCTAAACTCAATTGATTGAACTTAGAAAATGATATGATTGGTGATTAACATCATTAAACATGAGAAGCCTAACTTTAATTATTGGCACCATAATCTTTAAATGACCTAAACTTTCCTTGGGGGCACCCACTCACATAACTCTTAAATGAAACATCAATTGATTAATCGAGTATCCCATCCTTGAGATAATTAAATTTTCAAGTTTCACTAAGTAATGGGATAGTCACACTTCGACCTCTAAAGATTAATAGAAAAATATGATAAGTTAAGAACAAACTCGAGATATTTCAAGAGATCTTCAAATTCATCTAGGGTCATGCCTGAAGCACTTTGAAATCTATTGGAATTTCTGAAGGGCAATTGCACTTGCCATATTTTGTTCTAAAATCATCTATTAGGATCTTCTGAGATTCAATAAAATCTGAACTATGGGATTGATAGCTAAACGTTCATCTACTTTTGCAATTTAAATTCCTTTCAAAATTATATACATGTCTGGCAAATACTGACCTTTCAAGTGGTGGAATGAGAAGAATCAGCATGTATGTTTTCAATTTAATGCATTTACCTCCATGTACTTCTTGTCTCAAGCTTGCACGTTGAACAACGATGTCTCCCTGCATAAAAAACCAAAACTGCTAGGATAGCCACAAAACCAAAACCAAAATCAAAATTAAAACAAAAACTAAAATTAATCAAGATAACATTCACCGCCACAACATTCAAAATATAAGACAACTCATAATTTAATCACAAACATCACAAAATAATAATTGTAACTAAATTAAGGCATCTCCATCGGATGATCGGGAATCCCTTGGAGGAGGTAACCTACGGTTGCTAATAAGATTTCCCATGGTGTAAATGACAATATGAAGCTCATTGACTTAAGTTTAGTAAATTCATTTGGACTAAGTGAATCCCGAAGAAAATAGTGGTACCGGAATGATGAAACCGTAGGATCCTAATCGATTTTGCTCTAATCAACTTTAATTTGCCCCATAATATTTTAAGAACCATAACTATAGGAACACTTGATTTGACATCATAACTTGACACATTAGAAAACTTAAACTTGTCACAATGAAAAGCTTGGAGCTAGCGTTGTGAGCAGCATGACCATCTACATCAGCAAGTGGATCTACAACAACATATATTTCCTTAAAATTAAACAACAAGCTATAGAATTTTGAGATTGTTTGCTTATGTGATACACCAAAAATATATACATTTTTAGACCTATATTTTATACTCATTTTTTATGATGTTGCACTTTAATGGAAGCTATTTCCTACGTTTTATTGCATGTTGTTGATTTTTAGGACTTGGAGCAAAAAGCAAGTAAAAAGGATGAAATTTGGAGCAAATATGGAGAAGTTCAAAATTTGTACAGCACTGACGACACCAGACTGGGCAGCGACTGCGTCATTTGATAGAAACTTGGGATTTAATTATCGGCCTCCAGCACCAACAGCATCAAGATGGGTGTCGACAGAGCCAATGTCGTTGGAAGCCCTATTTCTAGAAGATTGGGCGAATTTTGACGCCTTTTGAAGTGCTTTTGGATGCATATATTAGAAAATTGACTTAGGCTCTGTTTAGGGTCAAAATTTTATCAAAAACTCCCTCCCTTCGCACCATTTCAACTTTTTCTACTCATTTTCAATTTTCCTCTTCACACACCTACATTCCACGCCATTCCACACCATTAGTTAGTTATTGCTTTATAGATTTGAGTTTTTCTGGTGAGTTTAAGGGTGAATTCTTCTCTAAGAAGTGCTGGAGAGGAAGAGAAATGAAAGATTTCTTCTTCCAACATTTTCTAAGAGAGGCTATAAAAGATTTTCTTTGAGAAAGTGTTTTAGATAAGTGTTATTTGTTTATTATTGTTGTATGAACTTTCATTTATATATAAAATTAAAATTTTTTATTTGTATCTTTCTCATGAAGTTTGAGTATATTCTTTTATATTTCTTCATCTTATGAGATGTGGTGAAATGAAGAAAAAATGTGGATGTGCCAAATGTTAAAATTTAAAATAAATTGTGATGGTTTTTCAACCACGCTCTTAATTTACTTTACGATCTAGCCAATTGAATTGTTAGAATATGTTGTGAAACATATGATCTAGATCAATAGAGTATGAGCTCTACAACAGAGTGAGAATCACATTTAAGTCCATGAAGAAGTATTTCATTAATGGAATTATGTGCAAATAAATAGGAAAATATACTTTGTTGGATGTAGAATTGGAGATTTCTATGGTGACAAAATGAAAATCTCTAATTCAATCTTAGTGTTTAAGAACTAAAGTGAGATTTAGCCTCTAGGGGAAGGGAAGTGGGAGCTCTGGAGTGGGAGCCAATATCCTCTTAGCCTAGCCACGAATTTAGGGACTAAACCTAAGATTAACCAAAGATTTTCTATAATACTGAATCATGGTAGAGAATTAGAATTTCTCTTATTTGGAACAAAACATATTGAAACCATTTATCTCATCTCATTTCATCAAAAACTCATTGTAGTAAGAAAGATGTTTTTTCACATTAGAAAACTTCATCACATAAACATAGTTTAATAGTTATTAATTTTAAACCATGCTTTTAAACTCTGCTAGTAGTAAACAATTTAGCTTTGATAGTATCTTCAATATTCAAAATTAGTGACAATAATTTTTTATTTATTTCTGTGAATTTCCTAGTTAATTTATCATTTTAAATTTAAACCTTCCCGATGGGATCAATATTTGGGACATGAATAAAAAGTCTTATATTACTTGATGACGGAACATATACTTGTGTAAAATCCTAACTTTAAGTGCTTAACATTATTATTCATAAAATACCAAATCAAGTCTTTGGCACCATTGCAAAGTGGAGTCAACTTTATAAATTTTACACAACTATATTATCTCGGGATCAAGGTTTTGGCACCATTTTCGGTGAAAGTAACGATAAATTAAATAGATTTGGTAAATTAGGAAATTTAGAGATAAAAATATACAAAATACAAATTATTAGAAAGATTATAAAATCAAAAAAATCCAAAGATATATATTTATATAGTTAAAAGTAATATTAAGAAATTTTTTTTCTTTGCTTATTATATTTATTTATACAAAATATTAAATCTAAAGGTTTAGTACCTTACGATTCAGATTTAGAACGTAATATTAGAAAAAAATTGAAAATAACAAAAAGAAATTAAATTTTGATTAAAATGTCGAATAACTTAGATAATCAAATAAATGAAAATCGACAAAGACATTTAAAAGATTATGCTAATCCAACAACAAGTGAACTTTACTTAACTATTCAAAATCCTGATGTTGTCGCTAATTCATTTGAACTTAAACCTGTTATTTTCTAAATGGTACAAAATAATCAATTTGGAGGAACACCTATTAAAGATCCTAACTTACATCTTGGTAGTTTTCTTGAGATTTGAGTTACATTTAAATATGATGGAGTGTCTAATGATGCTGTTAGGCTTAGACATTTTCCTTTTTCATTAAGGGATAAAGCCAAAACTTGGTTAAACTCATTAGCACTTGGATCTATCAGAACATGAGGAGAATCATCACAAAAATTCTTGGCTAAATATTTTCCACCCTAAAAAACTGCTAAGCTTAGAAATGATACTAAGTTTGGAGGGGAATCGATATATG
This sequence comes from Phalaenopsis hybrid cultivar, assembly GCA_002079205.1. Taxonomy (NCBI): domain Eukaryota; kingdom Viridiplantae; phylum Streptophyta; class Magnoliopsida; order Asparagales; family Orchidaceae; genus Phalaenopsis; species Phalaenopsis hybrid cultivar. Next base: position 295,312 of record JXCR01145877.1, read on the forward strand.
AAGCTAGAGAAAGATTTAAGGATCTCCTTAGAAAATGTCCACTCCAAGCTTTACCAGATTGGTTAATAATTCAAACTTCTTGTCATGGATTTGTACAATCACTTAGATCTATTATAGATGTTGTTGCTGACGGATATTTAACGTGAAAACCTTTTGATGAAGCATACTGTATAATAGAAGAAATGGCTACTAATAATTTTCAATGGCCCTCTAAACGGGTAAATCCTAAGAGAGTAGGTAGTATACATGAATTTGATGCAATGTCTATTTTAGCATTTAAAATTGTTTTTATTTCAAAAAAGATTGATCAAATTGGAGTGAACTATTCTCAAATACCACCGGTATTAGAGGAAAATCTACTAAGATAGATAGTTGATACTAAATCAACTTATGAAACTTTGATGCTATTAACAATCAAAATAACAATCCTTATTCAAATTCTTACAATCTTGGTTGGAAAAATTACCCTAATTTTATTTGGAATAATTATAACAATTCAATGAACCTCTTAAGAAATTTAGAAAACCAAGGAAAGCCTAATTATCAACCTTATTATCCTCCTGAATTTAACTCTAACCCTAACCCACAAGTTAATAAAAGGAAATTAAAGATGGAAGAGGCAACATTGATTATGGAAAATCAAATTAAAAATCTAGGGGCTGCTATTAGAAATATTGAAAATCGATTAGGACATATTGCTACTGTACTTAGTAACAGATCTTCAAGAAGTCCTTCAAGTACTGTAGAAGTTAATCCCAAACATCAAAATAAAGAACAAATTAAAAAATTTCAATTACAAAGTGGAAAAGAAGTTGAAACAAAAATCCAAAGAGAAACACAAGTTGATGAGAAGAAGGAAGAGATGGAAGATGGCCATAATGAAACTGAACAAACACAATTTTCTTTAGAAAAACCATTACATTTGTTTCCTCAATGACTAAAATAGAAGAATAAAGATAAAAAATTTACAAAATTTTTGGAAATTCTTAAAAAGTTAATGATAAACATTCCTTTCATTGAAGCTTTGGAACAAATGTCAAGTTATGTGAAATTTATGAAAGATATACTAAACAAGAAAAGGAAGTTTACAGATCATGAGACTGTTGCACTTAGTAAAGAGTGTAGCGTTATTATCCAAACAAGCTTCCTGAAAGTTAAAAGATCCTGGTTATTTTACTATACCTTGTGCATTTGGTGAAATGTTTTATGAAAAAGCCTTACGTGATTTAGGAGTGATTATCTATTTTATGCCTCTACCAATTTTTAAACATTTAGATTTAAGAGAGATTTCCCCTACTACTAAAACTCTTCAGTTAACTGATCAGTCAATCACTTATCCTGAAGAAGTTATAGAAGATGTATTAGTAAAAGTGGATAAATTTATTTTTCCTGTAGACTATATAGTATTAGATATGAAGGAAGATAAAGCAATTCCTATTATTTTGGGGAGACCATTTCTTACAACAGAGAGAGTTGTGATAGATGTGCAAATAGGAGAATTAATAATGAGAGTTAATGATCAAGAAGTAAAATTTAATATTGCCAAAGGTATGAATTATCCTGCAATAGAAAAGGACAATGAATGTTCTAGGATGGAAGTTACTGATTATCTAAGTAATGAGTAATTTAAGAAAAAGTTTAAAGAAAAATTAAAGCAAGAAGAATTTAGTGAAAATGATGATAAAATAAAAGAAGAAAACATAGATTATATTCAAGAAAAATTTGAAACTTTAGATTTGTTGGAAAATGAAAATAAAAATCTTATTTGATCAAGTATTGAACCACCTGAACTTGAACTGAATGTATTACCTACTCATTTAAAATATGTATTTTTAGGAGAATCATCTACATTTTCTGTTTTGTTTTTTTTAAGTTAACTGAAATTCAAGAACAAAAATTAATATAAATCTTAAAAATATATAAAAAGTCTTTTCGATGGACTTTAGCAGATATTAAAGGAATTAGTCCTTCAATTTGTATGTACAAAATTTTATTAGATGAACAATATGAACATAAAGCTGATCCTTAGTGGAGATTAAATTTAATATTGAAAGTAATTGTTAAAAAAGAAATTTTAAAATGGTTAGATGCTGAAACTATTTATCATATTTCAGACAGTACTTGGGTAAGCCCAATTTACTGTGTTACAAAGAAAGAAGGAGTGTTCCTTGAATTAAATGAGAAAAATAAATTAATTCCAATAAGGTAAGTTATTGGTTAGCGAATTTGCATAGATTATAGAAAATTAAACTTATCCACTAGGAAATATCACTTTCCTGTACCCTTTCTAGATCAATTGTTAGATAGATTGACTGGAAATAAATATTACTGTTCCTCACATAGATATACTGGTTATCATCAAATTCTAATTGCTCCTAAGGATCAAAACATGATAACATTTACAAACACTTATGAAACATTTGCTTTTCAAAAAATATCTTTTGGATTATGCAATGCACCTGCAACATTTCAATAATGTATGATGTCAATATTTAATAATTTGATTGAGCATAGAATGGAAGTGTTTATGGATGATTTCTCTATCTTTGGGACTTAGTTTGAGTTATGCTTAAATAATTTAGAAAAAGTTCTTGAATTATGTGAAAAAATCAATATAAAACAAAATTGGGAAAAAAGACAATTTGTGGTTGCAGAAGGAATTGTACTTGAGTATAAAATATCTGAAAATGACATGGAAGTAGATCACGCAAAAATTCAAGTTATTAAAAAATTACCACTACTGACTACGGTCAGAGGGGTAAGAAGTTTTTTAGGACAATTTGGGTGGTGTTATATAAAGAATTTTTCAAAAATAACTAATTCAATATGCCAACTTTTAGAAAAAGATATGAAATCTGATTTTAATGAGGAATGCATAAAAACATTTGAATTATTGAAAGGGACATTAATCACTGCACCTATAACAATGCCATTCGATTGGGAAAAACCTTTAAAAATAATGTGTGATGCTAGTGATTATTCTATTGGAGTTGTTTTAGGACAAAGGCACAAAAAAGTTTTTAAAGTAATATATTAGGCTAGTAAAACTCTGAATGATGCTCAAATTAACTACACTCTACTGAAAGAGAGTTATTAGCTATTTTTTATGCCTTTGATATATTTAGACCTTACTTAATTGGAACTAAATGTATAGGGCATACAGATCATTCTGCTATTAAATTTTTAATGCAAAAGAATGATGTTAAACTAATGTTAATTAGATGGATACTTCTATTGCGAGAGTTTGATTTTTTTTAGTTGATAAAAAGAGAAATAACAATCAAATAGTTGATCATTTGTCGAGACTAGAAAAATAAATATTAACTAATTTTGTAAATGAAATATTAGAAAATTTCTTTGATGAATAATTATATAGTACTCATGAAATAAATACAATGTGGTATGTCGATATAATAAATTCTACTGTTAGTGATATTCTACCACTAGATATTAAGAATCAACAATTAAAGAAACTTATATATGATTCAAAATTCTATTTATGGGATGACCCATATTTATATAAATAATGTAATGATATAATTATTAGATGGTGTGTGCCTTGTGATGAAACTTTACAAATAATTGAAAGATGTCATTAATTTGAATTTGAAGGACATTTTGAAACAAATAAAACTGCTTAGAAAATTTTCCAAGCTGGATTTTTATGACCTACTCTTTTTAGAGATATTAATGTATATATTAAAACATGTGATCAATGTCAATGAGTAAGAAATATTTCTAGAAGAAATGAAATGTCTCTAAATTACACATTGGAAGTTGAAATTTTTGATGTGTGGGGGTTAGATTTGATGAAACCATTTATGCCTTCATTTAGAAACTTATATATATTTTTTTGTTGTTGATTATATGTCCACATGGATTGAAGCTATTGTTGTACCTAAATGTGATGCTCAAAGTGTTTCTAAATTTTTAAATAAAAATATTTTTACAAGATATAGAATGCCTAGAGTAATTATTATTGATGGAGGACCCCATTTTAGAAATAAGAGAATCGAGAAATTGATAAGGAAATATGATATTATGCATAGATTCTCTACTTATTATCATCCTCAGACTAGCGGTCTAGTAGAGATATCAAATCGTGAAATAAAATCAATTTTAGAAAAAGCTATAAATCCCTATAAATTGGATTATTTTGCTAGATTAGATACTGCATTATGGGCATACAAAACCCAAAAAAACATGCCACCTACCAGTAGAATTGAAGCATAAAAAATTTTAGGCTAATAAGGAATTTAATTTAAATCTAAAAGAAGCAAGTAAGAAAAGATTACTACAAGTCAATGAACATGAAGAGATCAGAAATGAGACATATGATAATGCAAAAATCTATAAGGAGAAAATGAAAATTTGGCATGATCGAAAGATTATCAATAAAAAGTTTGAACCTGGACAAGAAGTTCTATTATATAATACAAGATTGAGATTATTTCCAAAAAAACTGAAATCAAGATAGTTAGGACCATTTAAAGTGATTAAAGTCTACCATTATGGACCGTTGTTATTAAGGATCCTAAAACTGGAAAGATATTTAAAGTTAATTGGCATCGATTAAAATATTATTATGAAGGACACAAACCCCAATTTAAAGAAGTTTTAATGTTAAGTCAACTCAACTAAACCAATGGTATGTCGTCTGACAAAGTTAAACCAAGCGCTTTATGGGAGGCAACCAATATATAAATCTATATATATTTATATTACTATTTTATTAATAAATGTGTTTTTTTTATAAATTAATGGTATTTTTAAGTCCTACACAATTTTATATATCATAAATTAAGACAAATATTAGTATTGGAGGAAAATTATGAATCAAATTGAACAAAAAAATTTCAGATACAAATTTGACTTCTAGCGATGACGATGCCCAACAAAAGAACCATGGCTCCGATAGTGCCATCGTGAGCACCGACGGTGTCCTGAACATGTTTCATGTGCTGAGTGGTTTTGGCGTACTTTGGCAGGATTTCGCTCCATAATAACCGACGAGAGGAGTTTTTAAAGTTCTAAAAACCGACCTCGATGTCCAGAAACTTCTTAATTTTAAATTTCATGGCTTCTGATTCCAGAAATACTTCAAGGTATGGAGTTTTTAATAGAAAAAAGTTTATCAATTTTACCGCGTAGAGATTATATGATAAATCCATCACAAAGAAGAGAATTATCAAAGAGAGAGGTATTATCAATCATGGAGTTAGTAATCCAAGTTCACAGATCGAGAAAATCATTGTACAGAGAACTTGGGATGTTTTGTGCTAGACTGTCGTTGCATTTGTAGTACTCGTAGTAAAAGAGTTTTCTGCCAACCTATAGGGAATTACCCTAGGAGTTGTCTTTGTTTGAGGTAAGGCTGTACCATTTACTCTGACTTAGATTAATGATTTGTATATGATAGAAAATGTTCCAATCTGTCATTATACCAATTTTATCCTGATGAAAGGTATGATGCAAGAAATATATAATTTTCTGACGCATGAACGTGCTAGTTTAGAAATCAAAGATGAGGGATACATTATTTTCTCTATGTCGCTGCTTAAACCAATTTCAAAATAATGGTATTTCTTCATATCAGCAAAACTACTACCTACCAAGAAGATTAGAAGATTTACAAGAGAAAGTGGCATTCGAAACTATTGCATTCAAATGGAAAAACCTATTGATATATGGTCAATTATTTTGAAATCTCTTATACGTATTATCACGAATGGGCCAATATATGGACTTGGGCATCCTTCTACAATTTTCCTACTTTGCAGTCAATCTCCATGAAAGTTGGGAAAAAGTTTTACTACCTTGGGAGCCCATGATTCTTATTGATGAAAACAACATAGGAAATGGAAATGAAGCATTAGATTGTATTTTGGATCATTCATCACATGCTTCAACACCATTGGTGCCACAAGTAATTAGAAGTTCAATGTCTTTGGAGAAGAGAATGAAGAAAATAGAAAGAGAACTTCACAGTATTACAAATGCAATAGGAAATCTTAACTACCTTTTTGATCACCTAGATTGGAGAATGAAGGATAGCTTTGATCATACTGGAATAGTTGAAGCAGGATTGGTACAAATTTTCAAGAAAAATGGAGAGATTGATGAAAATTTTACTAATTAGTTCCTGTACCGACCCTTCTACAATCTATTTATCCATTACCAGTCTATGGGAGATATTAAAGGAGGAGAAAGTACTGAAGAAGAGACTGATTAATTGAAGTTAGACTCTCTACTATTTTAAAATACTTATGTTTCAATGTAATTGTGTGGAATTGATTTGATTTACTTTACTTTGCTTTAGAACTTTGACTATGTGCATAGTTTTGTGTCAGCATTCTAGTGTTGTGGCTTGATTTTGACACTGAATTATAAGTTTGTTTGCTTTGAAGATGTGGAAATGTTATTAGAAAAATGTATTCGTAAAAAGTGTATTTTCATATATAAAAGTTAGTTTGGTGTTATTTGTGAAACATTTGTTTGTGAATTATTTTAGATGAAAATTAATGTTCAAAAAGATTAAATAAACTTTGGAGTAAATCGAGAGAAAATTAAAAATTGAAAAAAATTAAAATAAGTGAATTTTTCACCACTGGCACCGATGGCGTTGGATGGGCGCCGACAGCACCCTCTATCGGATCGACCCTAACAACTTTAAAATTCCTGATTTATATAGTGAAACACCATTGTTACCCATTAAGTCACCTTCAACCTTTGGTTTTTCAACCTAGAGCTTGCTATTGTTCGAATTTGAGGTGATTCTAAGGCAAACAAATTTTGGATTTCATCTTCTATAGGTAAGAGCTACACTTTGAACTCCAAATTTTTTATTTTCACCAAGAATTTATCTCACATTGCTGAGATCCCAAGTTTTGAGATATTTTTGGAATATTTTGAGAAAATTATTTGGTGAATAACTCTTACTTAGTAGATTTAAGTTTAAAGCGTTTCACATTGTGATTTTTAGAATTTTTGGGAATTGATTTGGATTTTATCAATTTTTTGTAGATTTACCAATGACACTGAGAAGGAGCAAAGGAAAGAGAAAAGTGGATTTTGATGATCAAAAGTTTGTCAATTACAAGGCGAACATTTGCTTCAATAGTATACGTAAAACTAAAAAAGTGATTTCGGATCGAGGATTTAAAAACCTGGGAGGAGAAGTCAAGAGATTAATCAATGCTCGACAGAGGGAGAATTTCTGCTACGTTACTGTTAAGGTGATTATTGGCGTATTCATGGAATTCTATGCCAACTTCAAGGAGACTTCTGAAAACTTTATGTTTGTTCGTGTAAAAATGGTGGAGTTTACTCTGAGTAAAATCAATGAATTTTATCAGTTGGAAGATGTTTATAGCTGCTAATATAAGTCATTTTTTACTACCAAAGAGGCCTTGTAGGAAGTTATTTCTTTTCTTACTGATGGAAGAGGAACTTGGTAGGTGATGAATGGAGATAAGGTAAATTTTCCTCTTTCTATGCTAAATGTAGTATTTAAGGCCTGACACTGTTTTATTCTTGATATTTGCACTATGTGAACAGGCAGGAATTGATTATAGACCATTGGAGGAAAGGATTGAACCTCTAAAGCCTATTGAGCGTACCAATATAAAGTATTATGAATCTCATGTTGGATGGAGATATGGAAGTAGGACTAGAGATATTCCTTCTACTTTAGTTACTTCTAGTACCCCTACTATCTAAGAACTTATGGAATAAATGATGATTCAATAGGGAGATATTTTTAGAATGAATCATAGAATGGAAAATATGGAGGGCAGAAATGCTCAATTTGATGATTTGATAAGAAAAGAGTTCAAATATGATGTTGTTTATGATAATGCAAAGGTCAAATATATGAAAGGTGATCACTCAGTTCAGTTTCCTACTACCCTGTTTTTACTTCAAATCAGCAGCAGAATTTTGATGTGGAAGAAGAAGAAGAAAACGGTGATGATTGGTGATGCTTTAGTTAAATTTTTTTTTAGTTTATGTTTAATTGTACTTTATTTCTGAGAGTATTTGTTTGTGGACTATGGTACTTTATTTTGTTGTATGTTGTGTTGTGAACTGTGGATTTATGAGACTATTTTTAATATTATTAATAGTTTTTAGTACTTTATTCGATGTATTTGTAGTTAACTCTTTCTCAGGAACTTTTTTTTTATATGTATTATGTGCTATTTAATGTTTTAAGCCTTGTAGCTTTTCATATTAGCACTTGCAATATTTCAGAGTTAAGTTTCAAATCTGAACCTTCAACAGGTATGTCTTTTCCTTATGTATTAAATATTTTCATTAACCCTAAATTTCTTAAGTTCTTCATTTAAAATCTTTTAAAAATTTAAGTTTGGGGGGAAGAGAAATTCCTTTTAAAGAATGAAACTTAATTTTATATGTCCTTATATAGTTATATTTTAAAAATATTTAAAAAAAAATTTAAGATGACCTTTGGCATTAGAGGGTAACTTTAGACACTTATATCTATGTTTTTAAATATATAGTAAACTCAAGTAAAATTTTTAAATAATAAAGGTTAATTTTAGAGATTAAGATTATTTGATAGGATAAAATAAGACTATTTTTTTATTTTTATTAAAGAAATTTGTATTTTTGAAGTATTAATAATCTTAGAGATAAATGTAAGAAGAAAAGATTAAAACTCAATGTAAAATCCTTAAAGCTAATATAAATTTATAAAGTGAAGGAATGTGAAAAGTTTTTAACTTTAAGAAGGGGATAGTGAAGTTCAAAATTATTATAGGCTATTCAGATATAGTAATCCTCAAATGAAAAGTAAAAGAAAAAGAAGAAAAGAAAAAAAAGAAAAAGGATTGAAAATGATCCTGAAAAGAAAATAAAAGAACAGAATAGAATAGAGAAAAAATGATGTGAGGAGATGCCTAATTAAAAATTGGCGTCACTTGAATCAACTTAAAGAAGAAGGCTTGGCTACATTTTCTAAATTTATTTTTCATTATTAGCATATTTACTAGTAAAGTTTCATGAAGTTTTTTTTCATATGGATATTCTAAGTGGCTTTAAAATGAATAATTTGCAATTTTCCTTGAAAATAATAGAGAATCAAAATTCTTAGACTTGACTATTATATATTCTTATACCTTTAGTATTAAATGGAGTTATTTTGAGTATTTCTTAAGTGATGTTATTTTATCTAGTGAACTAAAATATGGAAATCTAGAAGTTAAAATCTTTTCCATAAGTCATATTTTATGCAGTAAAGGAGTTACTTGAGGACAAGTAGCATTTAAGTTTGGGGGATTTTAATTCATAAAAAATATATGCATATTTTATGCTCAATTTTGGTGATATTACACTTTAATGGAATGTATTTTCTTTGTTTTATTGTAGGTTGTTGATTTTTAGGACTTGGAGCAAAAAGGATATAATTTAGAGCAAAAATGGAGAAGTTCAAAATTTATTTAGCACTGACGACGCCATTTGACAGAAACTTAAGAACTAATTACAGGCCTCTAGAGCAGACGAAACCAGGATGGGTGCCGACGGTGTCAGTGTCGGTGGAAACCCTATTTCTAGAAGATTCAACAGATTTGGATGCTTTTTGGAGAGCTTTTGAATACATATATTGGAGAACCGACTTAGGCTCTATTTATGGCCAAAATTTAATCAGAAACCCTCTCCCTTCGCACCATTTCAACTTCTTCCACTCATTTTCAATTTTCCTCTTCACACACCTACATTCCATGCCATTCCACACCATTATATAGTTATTGTTTTTATAGATTTGAGTTTTTGTGGTGAGTTTAAGTGTGAATTCTTCTCTATGATGTGCTGGATAAGAGGAGAAGTGAGAGATTTCTTCTTCCTACATTTTTTAAGAGACGCTACAAAGGATTTGCTTTGAGAAAGAGTTTCAGGTAAGTGTTATTTGTTTATTATTGTTAGATAAACTTTATTTTATATATGAAGTTTGTGTTTTAATGTATCTTTCTCTTGAAGTCTGAGTAGATTCATTTATCTCTCCCTACTATGAGATATGGTGAAATGAAGAAATAATGTGGATATGCCAATGTTAAAATTTAAAATAAATTTTGATGGTTTTTCAACTCCACTCTTAATTTACTTTTCGATATGTTGAATTGAATTCTTAAAATATGTTGTGAAACATATTATTCGGGAAATGAAGTATGAGTTCTACAATAGAGTGAGAATCACATTTAAGTGTATGAAGGAGTATTTTATAAGTGCAAATAAATAGGGAAATATACTTTCTTGGGTGTAGAATTAGAGATTTCAATGGTGATAGACTAAAATTCCCCAATTTGATCTTAGTGTTTCAAAAACTAAAGTGAAAGTTAGCCTTCAGCAGAAGTGAAGTGAGAGCTCTAGAGTGGGAGCCAGTATCCTTCTAGCCTAGCCACAGATTTAAGGACTAAAACTAAGATTAACCAAAGATTTTCTATAACACTGAATGAGGGTAGAGAATTAAAATTACTCCTATTTGGCACAATACATATTTAAACTATTTATCTCATCTCATTTCATCAAAATCTCATTGTAGTGAGATTTTAGATTAGAAAACTTCATCACATAAACATAATTTAATAGCTATTAATTTTAAACCCTGCTTTTAGGTTCTGCTAGTAGTAAATAATTTAGCTTTGATAGTATCTTAAATATTAGAAATTAGTGACAGTAATATCAACTGATTTCTATGAATTTCCAAGTTGATTTATCATTTCAAATTTCAACCTTCCCCGTGGGATCGGTAATTGAGACTTAAAAAGAAAGTCTTATATTACTTGACAATGATATGTATACTTGCGTAGAATCCCAACTTTAAGTGTTTAATGTTATTTTCATAAAATACCACATCAAGTTTTTGGCACCGCTGCAAACCGAACTCAACTTTATAAAGTTTACATGACTATATTTTCTTGGGATCATTATCCAACATAAATCCTTAACTCATCTTAAGGCCATTTCTATAACTCTGTTATACAATATAAGCCCTAACTCGTCTTAGGATTCCGAGATTGTCGTTTGTCTTAACCTAAATCTTCACATCTTCTATGTTTTTTATATGATTGAGTCACATGAATGTAAGACCTAAAAAAATAGAATTGGCTGGATGAAACATTTAAATAATTTCTTCTCAAAATTAAAGCCAAACAATATGATAGACTGGGAAGTCACCGAGGTTCTCCTCCAGATCTATGACATTCCTTAGTTCTTTCTCCTTTGGATTGTATGATAAATGTCCCAGGTTTGAGTCATTCTCTTTTCACACCCCTTTATCCGATCTGGTTTAAAAAGTCATATCCTTTTCAACTCCATGAAGATTATATTCCTTAATTTTTATTGAGAGTTTTCATGAGTGACTTCAGTCATTTAAGATGTAATTAACTATAAGGGCTTGCCCTTATAGGAAGCTTTTCCAAACCAAGCTTAATTTAAACTCTATTTGATTCGTCATATTAAATAGTGAAACTTCTTGATTATAAATAAATTTGTTTCTCAGACTAAATAAATGTCATATATTTCTTAATTTATTTGATTGAGTCTCACCCTCAAGTCTTGTGTATACCTTTTGGGATTGATACATGGCTTAGGGGGTAGTGCTCTTTCATTTAAACTAAGAAAGATATGTGATCAATTTGATTTCATATTTTCTTTAAAACTATATATATATATATATTAAAAGGAAGGGTAAATTATATTGCAGAAGAGGAACATAGTACAGATCTGATATAGGGGACTTGTAAGAGGTCACCCTTTAACAATAAAGATAGAGAAGGGGAAGGAGTAGTGGAGACTAAAGTCGCATCTTACTGACTAGCAACTCTTGCTAGCCAGTTAGCTGGTTTGTTGCCTTCTTTGTAACTGAAATTGAGCTGAAGTTGGCACAGTTTCTTAAATTCCTGAATGGGTTTGAGCAATTGAATTATGTGTCAGGGAGGAGATAATGATCCTTCAATTAGCTGGATAAGCAAGGAACAATAACTTTCAACCATTATATAAAACCATTTCATCTGAATTGCAATATGTAGTGGCCACAAAAGAGTAGTTGTTTTAGTTGCAAGTGCATCTTGGGCATTCATAGGGCTATAGAAAAACAATTTGTAGGTGCCTGTGTAGTCTCTAAAGATCCCTCCAAAACCAGCACCTTGCCCATTATAGCTTCCATCTATGTTAGCTTTGATCTAGGGGTGAGTAGGTTTAATCCAAAAGACTTTGGATATCTTAACTATTTTTTGAGTAGAAGGACAGGTATTATAGAAAATTTTAGGGAATCCCTTGTGCTTGATCAGCTTTGTTAAGAAGGTTTTACAATGTAACCCAGTTAGGTGTGCATTTGGAGGGAATTCCTCAAATTTGGCTTTTTTTTGGCCATCCAAATAAACCAAGTTACCACAAAAGGGATGGTACTCAAATTGACTTTGTCCCATGTATTCCAACATTTAAAAAGGGAAGCCCAGTACAGATTTAAGAGATTTACCTTAAAATCTTGAACCAATTCTAACCAGACCCTTTTTGTAAACATACATTGAAAGAAGAGATGGGTAATTGATTCTTCAGTTTTGCAACACAGATGACACCTGGAAGGTCCTCTCAATCATTTAAGCTTGAGAATATCATCCACAGGGAGAAGCTTATGAAAGGTTCTCCAGATTAGAAAAGACTGAGGGGGTGAGATATTTTTTCCAAATAGTTTGACCCCATGGAACATCCTGATAGCTGTACAATTTAGCATATATGGCTTTATAGAGGCTGTGAAGCTTACTAGCATTAATCACTAAATTATCTTGATGTTCTCTATTGAAAGAGATTTTAGTAATACAGGCAGTAGCTATTTGATCAAGCATAGACAACTGTTTTTTTTCCAGAGACCAGGAGTCTCCATTCCAGCAATTAGCCACCAATAGATTAGGCTCAAAGTTTGATGGTCTGGGTGTGAGAAGATCTTGGGGCACCAGTGATCAAGCCAGAAATGAATTTTGCCTTGACCAAGGTCCCACAGGAATAGGTTTTCTACCTTTTGTCTGATTTCAAGTAATTTGAGCCATATGAGTGAGTCCCACAACTTTCTTTCTACCAAAGTAGGGTGGGAGTGCTTACAATATTTCCCCATCATGAACTTTGCCCATAGGGAGTTCTGCATTCTAAATTTCAGCCAGAGTTTGNAAGTACCTCGAGAGTGCTAAAGCACAACAGCACAGGCAATCAAATCGAAGAAAAAGAAAACTTCCCTCACAGTCTCCTCTAGCCAAACCTTTCAACAACCTCCTAAAAAAAACCAGGAACCTCCCTTATAGGCAGGGAAAGGAGAAGAAGAGAACAGAAAGCCACCCCAAGGTCCACGGCACTCGAATAGGGACCCAAGAGCCAAAAAAAGATCCTCCCTGCCTACAGAAGACGAAGCCAACAGCGCTTCTCGGACCGACCGGCCGAGACCAGTGGCAAAAAGAGAAAATATCGGGAAGAGGAGAAGAAGAATGTCACTCTAGTGTACCAGGGAACCAGCCTCCCAGAGTCGAACTACCAAGAAAAGGAAAGCCACAGCATTTAAAGACTGGCACCGCTTCGGGAAGGAAGGCCGCGGGCAGCGGCATGTCAGGCAAGGACGAACGGGGTCAACCCTCCTTCGCACGGAGGAAGACG
>JXCR01145877.1:309854-333722 GCA_002079205.1 Phalaenopsis hybrid cultivar
ATCCGGGGTCGCTCGGACGACGTCGTCGACAGTCGGGTCAAAAAACGCGTCGAAACTCAAATTTCACAAAACTTCGACCCGCGATCGATCGTCACAAGTGGTTTACTCGAGCACTCAGCAAACAACGGTGCAGGCGATGCGAATTGCAGCAATCGAACGCGTCGACTCTCCGAATTGCGAAGCCGGTGCGCGCAGGAGTGCGAATCGTGCAGAAGGCCACCCTAGGGTTCGGAAAGGTCCTATAAGAATCTATTTTGGGTTTCCTCATGTCGGTTCCATCCTTCTAAGTGCTAGAAGTTGATACCAAACACGCGAAACTTCCAAAAAAGGACGGAAATAGGTCGAACTAAAACGAGGCGGGCACCACTTCTAAGGTTCTAAGATAGTCGAAGGGAGATCTCTAAGGCTAGATCCTCGAGGTGGGCACCACTTCCAATGTTCTAAGATAGTCGCAGGAAGACCCCTAAGGCTAGATCCTAACTCCTAAAGAAATACTAGACCTCACGAAAATATGAGGTCAACAAATGGACCTCCAATAGGTGTGGTGTGCCGGACGAGCACACCGCGCGTATTGGAAAGACCCCTAAGGCTAGATCCTAACTCCTACGAGAAATACTAGACCTCACGAAAAATGAGGTAAACCCCTAAGGCTAGATCCTAACTCCTACGAGAAAAACTAGACCTCACGAAAATTGAGGTCAAGTCCACGTGCACTCCAGTATTAAGCTCTACTGCCCATGTTGTATATGACGTCTTCATTGGTCCCTCATGGGTTAGGTCAGTTGGCTACAGTAAAATGGGATTAGGGATGAATTAATTAAGGGTTAATTAAATTTAATTAAAAGTAATAACTTCTAATTTTTATATCTTTCAATCCATTCATAATTTACATATAGAATTATATAACAAATTGCTTGATTTTTCATGTAGAAGTTTATAGAATTATTTTGACTGGAATATAAGAATGTGAAATTTTGAGATACATTTTAAATTGCAAACACTTTTATAAGATTTCTCAAAAATGATTATTACACAAAGATCAACATACGTAACTCACAGAGCATGCTGCGAAAGCAGAGTATCCTTAGAGATATAGAATGAAATTCGGCTTCAGCACTACTCCGGGCAACTACGGTCTGTTTTTACTTTTTCACGTGATAAGGTCTCCCCACACAGAGCAATAACCCGAGGTATATCGTCGAACATGCACGGACCCGGCCCAAACGACATCCATAGAAACTATGATAGAGTGAGGTATATTGATATAATAACAAACCTGAGCCCAGTGTACCTTTTAAGTAGTGGAGAATCCGATTGACAACATTGAGATGGTTCTCCAAGGGATCATACATTAACTAATTGACAATACCAACGACATGACAAATGTTTGGGTATGGGCTAGGTAAACAAATTTCCTCACTACCCGACAATTTGTATTGTTCACTGAAATGACATTGGGACGTCTGTCAATTTTTCATTGAGATCCATCAGAACAACTATCGATTTGCACAGAAGTGACTTTGTCTCAGTTGGTAAATTTGTCATAAATTTGCACTTTGAAAAGTTAATGCCCCAAGCGAATAGTGCTACTTACATATATAACAAAGAGAACCCCCAAGTCCTTCTCAAAAGATATAACCAAGATAGCTTTGAGAGATTCCAAGGCCGACAGATCATTATCTTTGAGTACAATATCGTCGACATAAACAAGGAAGATGACAGTACGGTCATCAGCTGAGTGGCGGAAGAACATCGTTTGATCAGATTGGGTCTGCAAGAAAACTGAGCCCACAACAGCTTGTGTAAACTTCTCAAACAAGGCCCGGGAGGATTATTTTAATCCATAACTATACTTTCGTAGTCAACACAGTTGTCCACATAACAAAGTTGAGTCAAAGGCTAGTGGGAGAGACATATACACCTCTGCGAGATCGTCATTAAAAAAAGCATTCTTGACATCTAGCAAGAGTAATGACCAAACAAGATTCATGACAAGAGATAACGGAATCCGAATGATATTTAGTTTAGCCATCGGAGCAAATGTCTCTTCATAATCAACTACATAGGTTTGTGAATAGCCTTTGGCAACCAACTGCGCATTGTTGCATTCAAAGGATCCATCATAATTAAATATGGTGCTGAAAATCAACGTGCAATCTACTGCTTTCTTTCCTCAAGAAGATCGACAACATCCTCCGAGATGGGTCAACCATGTTGCCTCAATAGTGATGAGAGACAAAAATCCATCAAGGAAGTGGAAAAGGCTTCGTAACTTAGAGATAAGTCGTGGAATGAGACATATTTTGCCAAGGAAAAAAGAGTGTATGCTTGTTTGGCAATCTCAACGAAGGAATTCAACTCCTCATTCAGAGTATGAGTGATCCCCATAAGTTGGATGTCGGCCGGAGCGGATTTCAAGACCTCTAGCAGGGCAGCGGGCTCGAGTGTAGGGGCATTAGGACGAGTCTCAATCGTGGGTTCGATATGCCGAGTATAAACATGTAGAGTGGATGCAGGTGGTGTTGGTCTGGTTGGCAAGGGATCAAGTCGGACTGAGTATTTCTCGAACACAGTGGTTGTAAGAGTAGATATAATATCCAATGGAGTCATAAAAAAGAAAGTATCAAAAAATCTAGCTCCCCCCCACTCGAGGCAGTGTTAGGGAAGTAGGGGATATTTTAAAAAAAGGTGACATCAACACTCACATGAATTTTACTAGTGTTAAGATCAAAACACTTATAACCTTTTAAGTGGTCAATAACCGAGGAACACAATTAATAGAGCAAAATCAAGTTTATTTCGAGTTGGTGCAACATTCCGAATAAATATTGTGCATCTAAATATTTTGGGATCTAATGTGGTGAAAAATCAATTGTTAAGAAAACACGACATAAATACGGATAACAGGGTCCGAAAATTGTAATTTTTTGTGAGAACTCTGTTAATGAGATATGTGATGGTAAGGACGACGTTATTCAAAAATCATTCAAGGACATTAGTTTGAAATATAATGGAATGAGCCACTTCGAGAAGGTATTCGCTTTTTGCTTGACAATCCCATTTTGTTGAGGGGTATCTCTACAAGAGCTATAATGGAGGATGTCATTACTCATCAAGAATTCTCCTAAAATAGAGTTAAAAGTACTCCCAGCCATTATCGGCCCGAAGAACTTGAATGGATGTTTTGAATTGAGTCAAAAAAAGGAATGGAAGTTTTTGAAGGTGACTACAGCTTAAGATTTGTCCTTTAATATATAGATCCACATCATATGTGTGGTCCTCAACTAGAGTAAGGAAACACCATTCATTTTGTAGTTTGAGAAGTTCCCAATAAATCACTATGAATTAGTGAAAATGGACAGGAATAAGTGTAATATTGGGGTGGAAATGGAACACGGTGTTCAGCTAAATGACAAATTGTACATTTAAAAGTAGATGGATTCTTATCAATAAACATCAAAGAGTACAATTGTTTTAAATAGTGAAAATTGGGATGACCCAAGTGACAATGTCTAAGCATAATTGGACAAGAAGTTGAGAAAAAAAACTACAACTACAAGATTGAGTGTCTACATCATCCATATCATTTTCTTGGAAGAAGTAGAACCGCCAACCCGAAGACAAACAGAATAAAAATGAGCAACACAATCAAAGTCATGTTTCAACTAACTGACTGATAAGATGTTACACTTAAGTAAAGGTACACGTAACACAGATCCTAGAGTCAGTCCCATTGTTAATAGAACCTACCCTTTACCCACAATACAATTATAGAAATGATCGACAATTTTAATAATCTCGCTCTGAGCAAGAAAAATATGTTGATAAGATTTGAGAGCACCTGTTCATGTGGTTCACGACACTTGAATCAATAATCTCCAGACAAGAAAAAGAATGAGAGAGTGTCATAGAAATGTTACCTTAACGAACATGGAAGGTTAACAGGCCAGAGGAGAATTAACTAGAACTAAGCAACTTAATTAAGTGTTCCATATGATTCTTGATGAATTCTGATGATCCAGGGATGGTTCGAGTGGTGGTCGGTTGAATAGTTGTGAATTTTGAAGTCATAGTGAGACCTTTGGCAGAGAAAATTTTAGTTGAAGATTTATTGGTAAACTTGCAATTGAGCTTCCAACACTTGTCACAGGGTATGGTAGGTTGTGGCAGAAATCACATGTGGAGTGATTAGCACGTGACGACATGGTGGAATGTGGAGCATTGTTGGACACTCGGCTAAATAGTAGAGTTGCCGAGTATGACAAGTCTCTGACTTTCTTCGCCACGAACCTCGGTGAATATTGCTTGGGTTGAAGAAAAAGAATCACGACCAAGTATGGCCATGGACTTCGTCAAGATCCTTGTTCAGACTTGCCAGAAATTGAAACACATGATCCTTTCTCAGAAATTTTTGAAAGAGGGAAAGATTTGCGGGAGAGTCAAGTGTAGTCGTAGTAGAGGTCACATTTAAGGCAAACAAGTCATTTTAGCACTGTTACTGTCATCGACCGCTATTTCGTCTTGTAGATCTTATTCAACATCTCGTAGAGTAGTACAAAATTGTTTACGTCCGAGTAGGTATTAGGAATCGTAGACAAGAGGACACTTGCAAACGGAAGAAATCGGTAAAATGGTCAATCGAGATCTCAATGAAATAATCAGTCATGATATAACCATGGAGTTCTCTATTTTCCATGCTGCATACACTAAGTCAGTCTTCGAAGGTTCTCGAATCATACTTATAAGGTGGTCCAATTTACCCCGAATTGACGAACGACACTGCTTGAGACCATTGAAGGAAATTAGAAGCGTTGAGTTTGCAGGTTGTATTCAAGAAGTTCATGTGCTTTTTATGTCATCCGTTTTGTGGAGGGATAGAGGTAAGTGTCAATTCTCTGCTGGCAGGACACTATAAGAAGGAAGCTCAATGGTGGAGTTCGCCATGGTTCCGATTGAGCAAAAGGTGAGGTTCGTATGCCAAGAAACATATGGAGACAGTGCCTTATTAGGCTGTCAGCACAAGAGGATCTCCAATGGAGGATAAAATTGGCAGGAAGGCGAACTGGCCTCCGACGAACTTGTAGGAAAGGGACAAAACTGCAGAAATCTGCATCAATGTGAAGAACGTCCAGCAGAAGAAAACTGTTGTCGTACAACCTACAGTAAGAACGTTCAACAACAGCGAAAAAAACTGCAGGAAACTACAAAGGATCCGCAGGGAAGGGAGGTCTGACTGCCATAAATAAACTGCAAGCGAGGTTCCAGGTGCTAGGGTAAAAAATCCTGGCGGCAAGGGTAAAGGTCTCGTGGCTCTGATACCATGTAGCTTTTGGGAATAAAGCAAGATAATATTATTAATATCAAAAGGTGTATAAATACATGATACGAGGGGTATAAAAAAGGAAAGATATAATAACTAAATCTCTCCTAATAATACTCGAAAAAGAAAGGAAAGACATAAAGTAGCAAATACATAAGAAAAGAATAACAGGAAATGCAACAAAATAAACAGTAATAACTTCTAACAAAAAGTATAATAACTTTTAACTACTTCAAAAGTATTTCCCTCACCCCAACAAAAAAAAAAAAGAGAAAACGGACAGACAAAATGGTAATTACACCAACCAACTAAAAAGAAAAACTGTTTTAACCCTGGAAAGAAGAAAAAAACACATTATCTGAGCAACACATACTAATTGATTTCCTCCAATATTTTTAAAAATCTCTATGAGTATGATAGAGTAGCATTGGCCAGCAAGACATCTAAAAATAAATAGGGTTAGCTTTTTAAGGAAATCCAGGAATTCTTTCAAAATCAAGATACGTGAAAGTGAAATTCCCCAAGAAAAAGGTAGAGTTTGAGATTATCCAAGCCACATGAATTCAGCAAAATCCAAGAAGAAACTGACCTTTGCAATACATCTATGAAGAGATTGGAGCTGGTCCAAAGTAGGCTCATCATTAGTAACAACTGTTCCATCTTTATACAACCCAGTGAGCAAAGGAGCGCCCACAATCAAGCTCCAAGTCCTTGCCAAAAACCGATGAACTCCTTCAATCCCACCAGTGCTCCATGATTTTGAATCTCTGCATGCAAATAATGTATACAGGTTGGCACTACTACATCATCAAGCTTGTTCAAATAAATGTTCCATCATGTTGAACAATCACGCAAGAGCTTGCCTTAAAGGGCCCATGAACATTTCGTACAAGCGAAGGGAATCTGCACCATATTCAGAAACAACATCATCTGGGTTTATGACATTCCCTCTGCTTTTGCTCATTTTATAAGCTCTAGAAGTCAATCGGATATTTGTATTATCCTTCAGCACATGGAAGTCACCAATTTTGATTACCTAAATAAATTTCAGGAAACTCCAATACTAATATTGTAAAACGAAGTCATCATTTTTTTCTATAGCTTCTGAAAAAGAATAAAAAAGAGCAAGCTAAAGCAGACAGATAGTCATCTTCACATACATCTCTTGATGGATATGTTTATACTTAACGGCATAATACCTTTTCGGCAGATATTTTATATTGTATATGATCACTAGGATTCAAATCAGAATCAGCAGACACTGATTTCCCATCTTTGTCTTTGTATGCTGTATACTCAATCTGCAAATGAATGCTATAAGGGCTCATGATAATAGATTTGACATTGCTAATATAACTTATCTATCCAACTTACTTCTCCAAGTATCAAACCTTGATTTATAAGGCAATGAAAGGGCTCTTTGGTAGAAACAACACCAATATCATAAAGAACCTGAAAAATTTTGAACTTATAAAATGATTGAAAATATAAGAACAAAAAGATACACAAATATTTAAGTTTTAACAAAATACTTCAAAAGATAAATGTTGTTAGAACCTAAAACTGCTTCAAAAAGTGTGCTCAGTTTACTTCTAAACTAAAAAAATTGAGTGGTACTACTTTTAGCAAGACATCACAGAATAATTGGATTGCTGGGTTAGTTTAAATTGAAATTTTCATGGAACTTTAGCTATCAAAAACGCCATGCAATTTTCATATGATACAGATGATTCATTCGATTTCACAAAACTCAAAATGAGTGATAATAAAAAGAGTCTCTAATTCTTTAAAATATGCAAAAAACAAAATACATATATAGAAAACAAAGCATCAGTTAGGTTTGCAAAAAAGTTCAGTATTTCTTAGGTTTAAAGAGATGAAAAATTTCAGCATTAATAAAATGTAATATGATATGAGAAGGGTCCATCGTAATCCTCAACTTCATTCATCACAGTCGTAATTTATCCACATTGTAAAAGGAGTTCATCATCCTAGTCACCATAGAACCATCAGATACTCTAAATTAGTAAGAAGTTAAGCGTTCTATTAGTTATGGGAAATTTGCGAAGGACCGCAATAGTTATCCTCTTCTTAAGAAAAGATAACCTTAAAATTGCAACCTATGCCTAGATGTTTAAATTGGAAGAATCCTTCTGTCCAAGGCATACATAATTACCTTGGTTTGGTATACAATAATTAACTATACTTATAGACTCAAACTCCTTACTAGCTTTTTCCAAATCTTCAGACAACCAAAAAGGAATCTTTGGGGTGATAGTTCTGTTCTTTACAAAATTATTAAAGCGAACAAACCCTCACTTCCCTAGGAGTTATTAACAAAATTTAATAACATTATCCTAAGGTAGAATAATTTTGATGCAAAGTTATGTATATGAAAATAATTCCTCGTCAATCGGTCAAGCTAGACCAGCTAATAATATCTAGATACATGTGGATTAGCAAAAAATATTGGCAGGACCATATAAAAAATTATTGTTTTGGGAATTTTGCATGATAAGATAGCCTTCGAAATAAGACTAAAGAACTTATTAAGGAGCAATGAAAATGAAATGTTCAAGTAAAAAGGCCCAAACGGAGCCTACCAGAAAAATAACTTGAGATAACCAAAGACTATCCTATACAAGCAATCCGTTGTTGTAGATTGAATCATTCTTCCTTGAAAGTTATTTGAAGGCCGCACTCACTATAATCCTAAGCAGTCCTTCACTTGGACATGAAAGCACACAGAGAATAAATGTTAAGAGAACTTGAAAGCAAATTCATTCCACAGTCGCCATCATTTTCATTCTAAGCACGGCAATTTATTTAGCATTCAAGCAAAGACCAAACCAAAAGAAGAAAGTGGAGAAAGTGTAAATTCTTGGCCAAAAAAAATGAAGGATTGAGTTTTAAAGCATCCCTTGTGGAATCAAAGTACATTAGAGGTCTGTTTGGGGCAACTGCAACTTATTAATAAGCTCCTGAAAAGCAGCTGCCCTAAGAACCTGCTGATAAGCAGCTGATGAGGATAAACTAGCTAGTTGTTTGGTTTGTGCTGTTGAAAAACAACTGTTTTGCTGTTGTTTCTAGACAAATAACCATTCTGCCCATGTGCAGTAATACTGTTTGCAACAAAACTATCATAGTAATATATTTGATAATTAAAAAACAAAAATCAACTTCATAATAGCATGAAAAATAAGATATAGACCTCTTAAAATAAGATAATAGCCTTATAAAATTTTCCCTTGAAATGAAAGAGTTAACTTGTCTCGATTTGAAATGAAACCAACCTTCACAATTTTACTTCTTCTGTATAATTATTTATATGGTAGATTGATCAATGATGTACAACAGAAAACTCTTGCCACATATTTAAAACCTTCTCATGAACAGATGTAATCTTTTTTTCCAAATATGCTTTCTTCAAACATCTGCAAGTAAAAATGATACACTTTTCTCTAACCTCAATTGATAGAGGATGACTATCTTGCATGCTTTTTCATTTACATATTTCAACTAACATGAATTGACAACGAATTCAAACTAGCACAAATTACACTTACAACACCTAAGTATCGCAAAAATATGCATGAGATCATTACAACTAACATTGCAATCCGCCAAGCAAATCCACATAGCCGAAACCCATCAAGCAAATCCACCAAGAAAACTGAAGAAAAAGCAAACAAACAATACTACTAACAAAGCAATCCGCCAAAACAAGATAATAGAAATAGGATACCGGAAGAAAAGCAAACAGCATGAAAACCCTCATCACAGGTGTCAGGGAAGGAAGAGAAACAAGAGGAGAATTACAGAGTAAATGCGGAATACAGGAGAATAACCGAGCAAATCCGAGACGAGAAGAGCGACGGGACAGAACACGAGAGGGGAGCTGGTTAGGGCAAAAGATTCTAAGGGCACCCTAGTAAAAATATAGTGAAGAAACACTAGAAGTGGAGTCGAACCCATGATCTGCGCTTTCATTAAAACACGGAAAATCCCGCCGCAACGCGGTGCCGCTATCGCCCCAAACGATGCAAGCCTGCAATTCCTCACCAAGCTAAACTTCCGCCCCCGCGCCTAATAGACCCTCAATGAGCTTTTATGTAGAGCTAGTTAAAATACATTGATTTCAAAGCTAATAATCAATATGAGTGAGGGGACATGAAAGTGGGTGTCAAAAGAGACAAAATATGACCATTCGCTTAGGGAAATGGGTAAGGTGATTAGGCTGGTTAAAGCTTCAGTTCATAAGCACCTGATATGAAACTTTACATTTGGGCCAACAAAAAAAAACTAGTGCGCCCAACTTGAAGCTTCTAAGACAGACCATACAGTTATGTTATCTGGTCATCACTGGCTTGTAAGCTTTTGTGTTGGGCCTAAGCATAAATTTATGTAGGGCTTCAATTTACTCGAGCTGTATCTCTTCTTGTATGAATTAAGATTGGATGGCAATACAAAGTGAAAGTAGTTCAATCTCAAAACACAAGCACTTAAAGAGTGGCATGCTTTTCATTTTATGTATGGCATGGTGAGCCCATAGAGCTTCTATTAGTTGAACTTGGAGCACAACACAAGGTTAAAATACAAAAAACCTGCCCAATAAGTCCAAATGACCAAATTAAAAGACTACAAAGATAAAAAACACTAGGAAAAGAAACACACATAAGAAAAAAAATATACCCAGTCATATCCTAGGTACAAAAGATTAAGGCTCTTTGTGATAGATACATTATTACAGGCAGTGATAATGCTGTGTACAATGCACTGCATCATATACTTTCTCATCAAAAAGTAAAGTATGACTGTCAATAAAATTTCTCTTTAATAAAGAGGAAAAATATTTAGAGTTCAGCGTGAATCATATATTAGAATCCATATTCCAAGAAGTTGTACCATTTTTTAATGATAAAAGATACATATCTTATAAAACACCTAACTACCATGAAATGACATTAAAAGTGTTGAAAAGAAAATCAAGTGCCAAAAAACTAGCATAAAGCAAGTGGAAACGGAAGCTAAAAGTGTAAAATAAAAACCTTGTGCCAAAACCTAGCATAAAGCAAGTGGAGAACAGAATGCTCAGCGCCACCGACATAAATATCCACAGGGCCCCAGTATCTGAAAAATAAAAGAATTATAAGAGTTGTGTCGAAGCAACCCCCTAAACCCTATGTTACTAAAGCATAGCAGGGTGAAATGTGGCATACCTTTCTTTAGACCTGTCAACCAATGCCGTCGAGTTATTTGGATCCATAAACCTCAAATAGTACCTGTACCCAACATGAAACAACCATTCCATATTATTTGCTAAACCAATTTTAGTACTTACAAACAGAAACCATAATGCAGCAGCAACACACACGTGTATATATCTATACATCTATATTTAAAAGGAAGGGTAAATTATATTGCAGAAGGGGAACACAGTACAGATCTGATATAGGGGACTTGTAAGAGGTCACCCTTTAACAAAAAGGATAGAGAAGGGGAAGGAGTAGTGGAGACTAAAGTGGCATCTGACTGGCTGACTGACTAGCAACTCTTGCTAGCCAGTTAGCTGGTTTGTTTCCTTCTCTGTAATTGAACTTGAGCTGAAGTTGGCACAGTTTTTTAAATTCCTGGATGGGTTTGAGCAATTGGAGTATGTGCTAGGGAGGAGATAAGGATCCTTCAATCAGCTGGATAAGCATGGAACAATCAGTTTCAACCATTATATAAAACCATTTCATCTGAATAGCAATATGTAGAGCCCACAAATAAGCAGTTGTTTCAGTTTCAAGTGCATCTTGGGCATTCATAGAGCTGTAGAAAAACAATTTGTAGGTGTCTGTGTAGTCCCTGAAGATCCCTCCAAAACCAGCACCTTGCCCATTATAGCTCCCATCTATGTTAGCTTTGATCCAGGGGTGAGTAGGTTTAATCCAGAAGACTTTGGATATCGTAACCATTTTTTGTGTAGAAGGACTGGTATTATAGAAAATTTCAAGGAATCCCTTGTGTTTGATCACCTTTGTTAAGA
Source organism: Phalaenopsis hybrid cultivar (assembly GCA_002079205.1). NCBI lineage: Eukaryota > Viridiplantae > Streptophyta > Magnoliopsida > Asparagales > Orchidaceae > Phalaenopsis > Phalaenopsis hybrid cultivar. Next base: position 321,206 of record JXCR01145877.1, read on the forward strand.
ATGTTTTACAATGTAACACAGTTAGGTGTGCATTTGGAGGGCATTCCTCAAATTTGGCTTTATTTTTGGCCATCCAAATAAACCAAGTTACCACAAAAGGGATGGTGCTCAAATTGACTTTGTCCCATGTATTCCAGCAATCAAAAAGGGAAGCCCAATCCAAATTCAAGAGATTTACCGTTAGACTTGAACCAATTCTGACCAGACCCTTTGTGTAAACATACATTGAAAGAAGAGATGGGTAATTGATTCTTCAGCTTTACAACACAGATGACACCTGGAAGGTCCTCTCAATCCCTTAAGCTTGAGAATATCATTCACAGGGAGAAGCTTATGAAAGGTTCTCCAGATTAAGAAAAACATAGAGGGGGTGAGATATTTGTTCCAAATAGTTTTACCCCATGGAACATCCTGCCAGCTGTACAATTTAGCATATATGGCTTTAGAGATGCTGTGAAGCTTACTAGCATTAATCACTAAATTGTCTTGATGTTCTCTATTGAAAGAGATTTTATTAATACAGGCAGTAGTTGTTTGATTAAGCATAGACAACAAATTTTCCAAAGATCAGGAGTCTCCATTCGAGCAATCAGCCACCAACAGATTAGGCTCAAAGTTTGTTGGTCTGGGTGTGAGAAGATCTTGGTGGCACCATTGGTCAAGCCAGAAATGAATTTTGCCTTGACCAAGGTCTCACAAGAATATGTTTTCTGCCTTTTGTCTGATTTGAAGTAATTTGAGCCATATGGGTGAATCCCCCAACTTTCCTTCTACCAAAGTCGGGTGGGACTGCTTACAATATTTCCCCATCATGAACTTTGCCCATAGGGAGTTCTGCATTCTAAATTTCAGCCAGAGTTTGCACATATTAATTTTTTGAAGGTGTTGCAAGCCTTTGAAACCCAATCCTCCAACAATAGTAGGTTTAGTAACCTTTTGCCAGCTAGCCCAGTGTAATTGATTCTTTTGTCCAGCCAGAGGAATCTATTGAAACTTCTCTCAATTAATAGTTGGGTAGAATTCTTCATGTTTGTAACTTGGAGGATGTCAGAAGGGAAAGATGTGAGAATGCTTTTTAACTGTGTAACTATCCCACCATTAGAGAGAAATGAATTTGTCCAGTAGTTGAGTTGAGCATTGATTTAAGTAACTAGAACATCAAATTGTATTCTTTTGGTTCTTTCTTTGATAAATGGCACTCCAAGATAATGAAGAGGGAAAGTAGCATGAGAAAACCCAGTAAAGTTGCCAATCCATTGTTTAGCTGCTGGATTAGTAAGTTTGCTATAAAGGATATGACATTTAGAAGTGTTGAAGTTCATACTAGAGACATCTTGGAATTGCTTGAAACATTTGTGTATAAGCTTAACAACATCTTTGTTAGCTTTGGAGAATACAATGATGTCATCTGCATACATCAGGTGTGTAACCTCCATACTAGATGTATGGTGGAATCTGGCATAAGATTTCTGCGATAGAGCATGATAAAAAATTCTAGAAAAATAGTCCATGGTTAGGATGAAAATATTTGGGGAGAGTGGATATCCTTGTTGAACCCCTTTAATAGCTGAGAAGAAACCATGAGAAGCTCCATTAAGCAAAGTGGAGTGTGAATTGAATTGCAACCATCTAGAAATAAGACTGCAGAACTCAATACAGAAACCCCTGGCTTTGAGAATTTTAAGAATAAAAGACCATTGAATAGTATCATAAGCTTTACTTAGATCCAGTTCTTAAATGAGATTGCCTCCTCTACAATGATGGTCTATATCCAATAGTAACTCCTGTGCTAGCAATACAATGTCAAAGATAGATCTACCCTTAATAAATGTTGTCTGATCGAATTTTATTAGATGGTTTAAATGGGGCCACACTAATTTTGCTAATGATTTTGTTGAAAACTGAAGTCAAACTTATAGGTCTGTACTGATTCTAGTTATGGCTAACAGCAGCTTTAGGGATGAGGACATAGCTAGAGAAAGCAAAGTAGTTGGGGAGGGGGATTCCATTGAAGACGCTTTGGATAACATTAACCACATCTTCCTTGATAACAGGCCAAGCTTTTTTGTAGAAAGCAGTTGTAAATCCATCAGGACCAGCTACTTTAGAATTATCAATAATGTTGAGGGCCTCGCAAATTTCAGATTCAGTTGGAGTGGAGGTTAGTTGAAGTTCCTGAGTATAAACCAGTTCTTCTTGAAAGAATTGAGGATCCACTTGTGTAGAGGTGAAATGTGGTGTAGTGAGGAGATTCTGAAAAAATTCTACAACATTCCTGACAATACCCTCATAATTGTTGATCCAACTTCCTTGAGCCTCTTGAATCCTATGAATATTATTACATTTTCTTTTATACAAGATACAAGAATGATAATATTTTATATTCTTGTGTCCTCATATGAATATATTGATGGCAGCCTTCTGTTTAAGAAACAATTCCAATCTTTTTGTAGCCAGAAGAACCTTTTCAGCATTTGCCAATAGTGCAGCTTCACTGACATTTCCAGTCTTAGTTTCAGCTTCCAGGGTTGCCAGATTTTTCTCAGCATTCTCCCCTTTTTCATACACATTCCCAAAGAAGTACCAATTCCATTGCATGAGATAATGAGCCATCTTTTTTTGTAATCGCCACAATCTGATAATGGGTTGGATTGCTGTGAAGTATTCCAATGCTCTTTAGTCAAGTTAAGAAATTGAGAATGATCAGTCCACATGTTTTGAAATTTAATGGAGTTAGGACTTTTAGGTGGGGTGGCAGTGATAGAAACAAGTAATGGTCTGTGGTCTGACCCTACTAAGGATAAGTGATTTACTAAGGAATTTAAGAATTCCTAGAACCATAGATCATTGGCCAGAAACCTATCCAACCTTTCCCAAATTTTTCCTCTCTTCGAAGCAAAGTAGTCTCCTTGGAATCCAAGATCAAAAAGCTTAACAGTTTTGATGTTGTCACTAAATTTTGTCATCTTGAGGAGGTTAGTAGATCTACCCCCTCTTTTTTCAGAACTTTCAGCCACACAATTGAAATCTCCTCCCACTAACCAAGGGGAGGCTATATTGTTTCCAATGTAGATAAGCTCTTACCAAAGGGCTGTTCTATCATTTTTGTTACAACCAACATAGATAATAGTGACAAGTCCTGATTTACCAGCAGCATCAAACTTGAAATGCACAAACCGTGGATGATCCAACAGGTTAGACCAAGTTATTTCTTTTCTGAAAAGGTTCCAGATTTTATAAGTACACTTATAGTTATGGGAAAAGCCATGGAGTTGGTTTAGGATTTTTTGAGGATATTTATGAACTATAGGTTCTATAATAGCAATGCACCACAATTTGTGTTTTCTATTGAGATGAAGGAGTATTTTTAGAGAGAGTGGGTGAGCCACCCCCCTATTGTTCCAACAAAGCAAATTAATCATGATGAGATTGTTTGGATCTCACCCTTGTACGTCTTGTGAGGGAATCACTTTTTGAGGAGTAAGAGCTTCCAACTTCTATAACAATAGTTCCTCCTTATGGATCAATATTAGCTTGTTTCTTCATTTTCCTGGGTTTTTGCAGTTGTCATCTCTCTTCCAAATCTCTGTGAAGGGAAGCTATAGAAGGTGCATTATAATTGCAAATTCAGCTACCACATTGAGAGGAGCAGCACCATTACTTAATGACCTAGCTATTCATTACTATGCAATAATCATTGTTAATGATAGGATCTGTGACTGCTATAGAAGATACTGAAGGCTTGGAGGGTTTTGACCTTATTAGTTTCTCCAACTGTTCTACTACATTTTCCAAAAGATTAATGTTTTTAGAGGGAGGAAGAATCTGAATTGGGGTGGAAGGATCCTCAGGAAGTCTGGGAGTTGTATCTTCTGGTACTGTGGTTGTCAGCTGGTAAGTGGGAGTAACCTGCTCCAGTTCAACTTCAAACATTGGAAGGGGGTTTTCAGAGATGGGTACTTCCATCACACCTTGAGGTGCATTATCAATGTCTTTAAATATATTTTGGTCATCAGTAGACTTTCCAATGACAGAATGCTCCTGCGCAACATCTGGAATTGAAGAAGGTCCTTGAGTTTTAGGATTAGTTCTGATCTTTGGATGGAGTCTGAAGCATCTAGTATTGAAGTGTCCATACATTTTGCAGTGTGTGTAGTAATATGGTTTTTGCTCCATTACAATCTTTTGCAGGTAACGATTGTGAGTTGTTCCCAACCATATTCCATCCACTTCAGGAAGGGTTATGTCCCTTTCAACTAAGATTCTGGCAGCAGAGGGACTAAGAGATTATAATTTTGCACATCAACTTTCATTGCTCTGCCCAGAGTTGTTCCTATTGTAAATAACACTTGATGGTGAAAGAAGTACAATTTTAGCCTTGGGAGTTGGAACCAAATAGGAACTATGGGTGGTTCCTGACTGGTATCAAATTCAGGTGACCATTTTAACAGCTTCATTGTCATTCCTTCAATGTACAGAATCTGCTTGACAAACAGTATGGTGTAGTCTTCTTCTCTAGAGAGGTGAATGGACAAATGTCTTCCATCAATTATACCAACTTTCCAATCACTCAGGAGTTTCAAATCTTCAAAGTACTTTCTAATGGCCTCCATCTTTGGATGCCCATATTGGAATTTACCAACCAGTGTAATTCTAAAAGAGGATGAGAGTGAATGTATTTCAGCTTCAGAGAAGAAAGCTGCTGGTTTCCCTCACTTCTTGCCTAGTTGTTTAACAAAAGGTAGCTCACCATTACCTACCCCCTCATGGAAGGCAGTAGGGAAAGGCATTACTTCCACTGAGCTTTAGAAGTTAGAGCTTTTACCAACCACATCAGCAAATGTGGATTTGGCCCATTGTATATTTGTATCCAAGTCAATAGGAGTAGCCGTAAGAAAAATTCAAATCCTCCACTAGAAAAATTGTGGAGGGTAATAAACAACAAGTGAAAACCACAGAATGTATCACAGGAATCCCAAGGTTAATGATAAGTCCCACAAAAAATCCACCGAAAGTCACCCAAAGCGACAAAAGCAATGAAATAGTAACCTCCATATCAACCCGGGAAGTAATAAAAGCTACTAGAGAGTAGCCAAGAGAAGCAACGAGGTTCAATAAACTTCTTTCACCCAAATCCAAACAGCCAGTGGAGAAAGTTGTCAAAGAATAGCCACTAGCCACCCTCATTTTCGCAGAAACCCTAGCAGAGGAATGCTAGCCACCACCATCTTATATTTTTTTTTAATAAAAGGAGACAGTGGCTCCTACTTCATTAAACAAGAAAAAAGAGGGGTACAAGAGAAGGGAGCATACAAGTCCCTTCCAAAAAAACTTTTAACCAGAAAAAACTCTAATGAAAGGAAGAGCAACAGTGTCTCCTTTCAACAGTAACTCTAGCTGGGGGGTAGTAGAATTTCCTACCCCAGGGATCTCAGAATGAAGTCCTACCTTGGCTAGCCAATTTACTGGCCCATTGCCTTCTCTCAATGAATGTTAGTAAGAGGATCTAAAGCCCTTTCCCAAGGAGTGAATCATTCCAATCCACTGCATCAGATACCAAGGAGTAGGTAACCTCCCTTCAATAATATCAATAAGGACCCTGGAATCAGATTCAAATATAATTGAGGTGAAGCTACACTTTTGGGCCATTGACATAGCCCAATAAATAGGCACAGTTTTTGCCTCCAAAGGGTCCTGAGCAATGGCAGGAGAATGAAAGTAGAGTAAACACTTGCCATTATATATATATATATATATATAAGGTCTCAACCTTCTATTCAGTTTCCACCTCTTAGTGATTAGTATTCCCTTTTGGAATATTAATGATCCTCATGATTAATATTTTGTGTTGGAATATTAGAGGAGTGGCTCACCCCACCTTTCTTAAGAGAATGAAACATCTCATCAGGACCCATAAGATTTGGTGTTTTTTCCATTCTTGAGCCTATGGTCACCAAATATCCTAACAATATTACCAAAAAGTTTTCAAAATATACTTTTTATTCTAATTCTAAAAATAAAATATGGCTTTTTGTCAGACCTGAAATTCAGTGCACCTTGCTTGTTAATCATCAGCAATTTCTTCATATTCAATTCTCTAATAGAGTACAGGTGGGGTATGCTTCATTTATTTATGCTAGCAGTCTTCCCCGAAACCAACAAGAATTATGGCATGAGCTGATATAATTGGGATAGCCGATTGACTCCTTTTGGATTTTAGGTGGTGACATTAATTGCATCACTTCACCAACTGAAAAAAGAGGGGGTAAAGCCCCCATTACCATTTCCAATCACTAAATTCCACAACTTCATTAGTGGTGCTGGATTATTTGATCTAGGCATTCAGGGGCCTAACTTTACTTGCAAAAGAGGTACACTGTGGGAAAGACTGGATAGACTTCTTAGCAACTACTTATGGTTTTAAACTTTTCCCTACTCTATTGTCACGCACCTTGTTGTGGCTGGTTTTGATCATAGACCTATCCTTTTCCCCATACAGAATACTGTCAGACCCTCTCATACCACTTTCAGATTTCAGAATATGTGGGCATTACATCCAGAGTTTCTTAAGGAATTTGATAAAAATTGGGAGTCTAAAAATGATGCAGACCCCTGGATCAGATTGTGACTCTTGCAAAAGAATTTAGCCTCTCATCTGAAAAAATGGAATTGGGATAGATTTGACAATTTCAATGAGCAACTTGATGCCATCCAAAAAGAAGTTCACAGACTGGAAGTAGGTTTACAAATGGGGATGAATTCTGACTTTGAGGTCCATCATTCTAATTAGAGACTCCTTGCACAAATCAGCTACCAGGAATGCTTCTTAATACAGAAAGCAGCTGCCTCTAAATTCACTGATGGTTATAGAAATACAAGATACTATCATGCCTGTGTCAACTATAGGATTAAGTGCAATATGATTCTCAATATTACTAATACCAATGGTCAGAAACTGACCAATGCTGATGATATTACTTGTGATGCAGTACAATACTTCCAAAATTTGTTTACCAGTAATCAGTCTGATAGAAGCCCAATTGATGCAGATATATTTTTTAACTGTCAACATTATGTTCAGAGATTAAATCTCACTAATATTCCCTTGGAAGATGAGATAAAACTTGCCTTAAACTCCATTGATGGTCTTAAAGTTGTTGGGCCAAATGGATAAACCTCAACATTTTATAAAGCCACATGGGACAGGACCAGCAAAGACATTATGCAAGTTGTTCAAAATTTCATTCTTGGTGTGGATCCTCTTAGATACTTCAGTGCCTCTACCATCACTTTGATACCAAAGAACCAAAATAGAGAAACTTAGGATTACAGGAAAATCAGCCTAACTAATGTGATCTCTAAGATAATCAGTAAAATCATTATTTTCAAGCTTCAACCACATCTCCAAAATCTCATCAGTGACAACCAAGTGGTTTTCACTAAAGGGAGGAATATTACAGATAATATTCTACTTGCCCAGGAACTCCTATTAGACCTTGACATAAATTGTAGAGGGGAAAATGTCATTTTCAAGCTTGATATAAGCAAAGCTTATGATACCATCAGCTGAGAATTTATTCTTGACATTTTTTTTTCTAGAGGCTTTAATGAAAGTTTTATCAATTTGATCCAAAGAGGGATGAAATGCAATTCTCACTCAATTTTGATCAATAGAAAATGCCATGGCTTCTTTAATGCTACGAGGGGTATCAAGCAGGGAGACCCTTTGTCTTCAAAAATTTTCATTCTTGCTCTTGACTGTCTTTCAAGATAATTGAATAAGCTTTTTACCAACTCAATACATTTGGCTTATCACCACAGACCTAATATCCTTATAAGCCATTTAGCTTATGCTGATGATATTATTATCTTCTCTAAAGCTTCCAAGAATTCTGTCAGGAGGATACATAAATGTTTTCTACACTTCCAACATACCTAAGTTACGGCTCTTAACCAACAGAAATGTCAATTCATTGTTAACGCTGACTCCACCTCTCAGATCAAGCACTGGATTTCTAATTATACTAGATTTTTCCATGCTAATCCCCCCATTAAATATCTTGGAGTACAACTACTCAATGACAGAACTAGACAAACACAATTCCAGGAAGTCATTGATCAAATCAAAGCACAACTAGAGAATTGGACTAACTCCTTCTTGTCCAATGGTGGGAGGATCACTATTTTGAGGATTATTTTGACTGTAATGCCTTCTTATGTCCTCCAAATGTTCTCCATGCAAAAGGGTACACAAGTAGGTATTAGAAGGATCTTCAACAAATTTCTCTTGTCGGGTCAAATGAAACAATTCCACTGGCTCTCTTGGCAGAAGTTATGCAAGCCCTTGCAGGCTGGTGGGCTTGGCTTTAAGGACTTTTAACACCTAGGTTTCATAAACCTTTGCAAAGTGTGGATCAGATTTAGGGCCCAGGATAGTCTTTGGGCAAGATTTCTGAAAGGGAAATATTGTAGAACTTTGCATCATGTATTAGTAACCAAAAAAATGCAGGATTCTAAATTGTGGACCAAACTATTGAACATCAGAATTCAAGTTGAGGAACTTTTCCAATGGGAGCTGGGAGATGGTCAAGTTAATTTTTGGTTAGATAACTGAGTTAGCAATGGGGAGAAGCTTGAGTGCCTTACCCCCAACCACAACTATAATTGTCAGGTCAGAGATTATTGGTCTGCTAATCAGTGGAACTACATAATTCTTAAAAATGTTCTATCTAGTGAACATGTTAGATGGGTTAAGGATATTCCCTTCTCATCCAGTTCCAAAGACAGAATTATTACTAAACATGCTTATTCTCATAAATTATCTGCCTACATTTAAGATCACTCTTTATTTGGAATCAGACGCCTTGGGGAAAAGCCATTTGGGGTAAACTCCTAACCCCTTCTATGTCCTTCTATTGGAGACTGTGGCACTCTTTATTTCCTACTGATAACATTTTAAAGATGAAAGGGTTGAGAGAGCCTTATATCTGCCCATTATGCTATGCTGCTGAAGAAACCTTGGAGCACTTATTTTTCTCTTGTGATTTCTCCCAAGAAATTTGGTCAGGATTACTCAAGCTTCTGAATATTGATACTTATAATGTAGGTTGGCTTACGTTTTTTCCTTGTTAGGAAGATTGTCATAACAACAAGCTTTTGGTGATCCCTTGTATTGTGGCTTGGTTTATATGGATGTGCAGAAATCATATCAAATTTGATGAGCAATTTAAAGGGTCATATTATGTGATACTTAACTGTATCTCTTATATTCAAAAACTGATCAAGTTCAACCATTTCCCCAATGTAATAAATAATTGGACCTCAGGCAAAGCTAATGTTCTTTCACATTCTTCCAAATTAATCTTTTGGAGCCCCGCTCCTACTAGTTGGTTGACGGTCAACACTAATGGCAGTTTCTCAAAAGGTTGTGCTGGAATTGGGGGAGTCTTCAGGAACTCTGATGGTACTCCTATACTGTATTTCATGGCTCCTGCTGTGGCACTTGATGCTTTGGAGGCAGAATTCAAAGCTATTTACTAGGCTATTAGAATTGCTTGCTACTATCATCTGGGCCCTTTGCTTGTAGAAACTGATTCTACTGTTTGCATCAATATTTTATTCCATGATGAAACTCCTCCCTAGAATCTAATCATGTGGAATAGACAGCTCAATTCCCTTTTACACAGCTGCATGATGAAATTTAACTACATCCCTAGGGAGAGCAATAGTCCAGCACATTGGCAAGCCTCCCAGGGTGGGAATACTGAACAAACTTATTTTGAGAAGGCACTTACACCAAACTTAAAATTTCTTCTGAATGGAGATAATATGGCACTCCCCTACTTTAAAACCCTGTAACTTTTTTGGAGTAGTAGATATATTTGTGAACCTAATGAGATATATATAGCTATATACATATATCTCCTTACTTTGTTTGGTGTAGCTATTATATATATGTGTCCATATATACATAGAGCAAGTAGGCATTTTTTGTTTTCCTTTTCTTTTGGGTAAGTTTAATTCCCCAATACTTGTAACCCCCTTTAACTATTAACATGTAACGAGCCTTAGTTGCTTTTTTCAATATATATATATATAATATGTTGGAGGTGGCAGCTGGAGAAGGAGCTCTGCTAGGGTTTCTAGGGAGATAAAGTTCTGCAGCTGGTAGTGGTGGTTGGTGGGTAACGTCAAGGAGGGGAGGTGTGTCCTTCACTTCCTTTGGACTACTCTTGGGAGTTTTATCTCTTCGGCCTTTCCCAGGCTTGGAGTTTTTAGATTGGTTACCATTCCATTGAAATGGGGCTTCTCCTTTTCCCTATCGGCAATCTCTTTTCCTGTTTTTGAAGTTCAGAGGCCTAACACTTCCTATTGTTCCACTGGGAGGCACTGATTTTTCTATTTATGGCTCAAATAAAGGTTTGCACTTCAAGGGCTACTTTTATAGATGTCCACACTGATTCATAGTGTACAAAAGCAACCTATGTTGGTGTTGTTGCCAAAGCCAATGACACACTTCAAGATCCTGGAAAGTTGATTTTCCTCAAGGAATTTCATGATGCAGCTGCTGGTAAGGGTGTTTGCCCTTGCATCCACACCTTGGATCTAAAGAAGGAGAAACTACTATGTACTTCTCTGATATTGAGATTGCCTCTTGACATGAAGAAATCAGATTCACTCTAGTGGTAAAGTTCCAATTGAGTCACCCCAAAATGGACCTTGTTAGAAGTTTCTTTGATTCGCTCAATTTTATTAGACAGTGGAAACTTGGCTTGATTGATGGCAGACATCTACTTATCCAACTGTTAATGGAAGAAGATTATGCCAGGTTATTTGCAAAACAAGCAGTGGTGATTGCTGGGACTACAATGAAAATACAAAAATGGACTAAGGATTTTGACCCAGCCAAGGACCCTCCTGTGGTTCCTGTTTAGTTTAAGATGCTTAGACTTTCATTACCTTACTTTAAGCTTAATGCTCTTTTTAATATTTGGAGAGCATTGGGCACACCCCTTAAGTTAGATGCTCCCACCTTTAACAAAACTAGGCCTGCACTTGCAAGAATTCAAGTTGAAAGAGACATAACACTCCTAGAGATTAAGAGGATTTGGATTGGATTAGAGGAAGAAGGATTTTGGCCAGAAATAGTTGCTAAAAAAAACTTTTTTACTGCCAACATTGTAAATTTTTTGGCCATACCATTGAGAGATGCTTTAGGCTTCACCCACCCACAAGGAAAACTTCAGTCCATAACTCAAGGAGGCTGGACAGGTTGGTGAACAAATCCAAAGTACTAATGTTGATGAGATCAGTCAGTTAAATGACATTTAAGATGTTAAGCAAATTAGAGTCAATCTTACTACTAAAAATAAATCTCCAAAAAAATTTGATGATACTCCCTTTGGAGATCCTTTGGGGGAACTATCTGACTCACAAGCATCCCCTGGGAGAGCTGTGAGAACAAAAGTTAATGAAGTTGTTATAATTACTCCCCCTTCTCCGTCACTTAAAGGTGATGGGAAAAATGTTTAGAAATACCTTACCAACATAGAGATTGGGAAAACAATTACTGATACTACCGTTATTGAGCTACAACATGCTCTTGAGGAAGACTGGCATGTTCAGAGTGCTAGAAAGAAGGAAAAAAAGATATGTGAGGTGCAACAACTTCAACAAGGAACAAGCTCTATGAAGAATAAAGGGAAGGCCAGAGCTAAGAATTGTTCCCCCTCTAATTATAAGAGATGCAAAAGTAGATCAAGGTCTCAACCATCTATTCAACTCCCATCTATCAATAATTAATATTCTATGTTTGAATATTAATGGTTCTGTATGATTAACTTTTTATGTTGGAATATTAGAGGAGTGGCTCACTCCTCTTCACTAAAGAGATTGAAATATCTCATAAGAACCCAAAAGATTTGGTGTTTTGCTATTCTTAATCCCATGGTTACAAAATATCCACAACATATCACTAAAAACTTGACTAATTTCATTTTCTATACTAATTCAAATAGTAAAATCTGGCTATTTGTCAGACCTGAAATTCAGTGAACCTTGCTTCTTGATTATCCACAATTTCTTCATATGCAATTTTCTATTGGAGTACAAGTGGGATATGCTACCTTTGTCTATGCAAGCTGTTTGCCTAGCAATCAGCACGCCTTGTGGTATGATCTGTTACAACTGGGATAGTATATTGATTCCTTTTGGGTAGTGGGTGGAGACTTCAACTGCATTACTTCCTACACTGAAAAAATAGGGCGTAATGCCCTCTGTCTTCTGTAATGACCAGGTTCAACAACTTCATCAATAATGCTGGCTTATTTGACTTAGGCTTTCAAAATTAGCCCCAATATTGGCTAACACCCCAAATCTCAACAATTGAATGCCCTAAACCTCAAATTGGCATCCAATTTTTGTTGAAAATCCTTTGTGAGGTCAATTGTGACCAAACACAATAATCAATTTGAGCTTAGTCCAAAGCTAGCTCAAGTTTGACCCAAATTAGCCCCAT
>JXCR01145878.1:35796-57673 GCA_002079205.1 Phalaenopsis hybrid cultivar
AGGCTATAAGTAGGAGCTCCTCCCCTCATTTGTAATTACCCAAGCATTGAATCAAAGCATTCTAGTATTCAATTGCTAATTATTCCTTTCTCTCTATTCTTCTTCTTAAGAGTGCTTGGGGCGCTTAAGTCCAGTGTTGTGAGTGATTAGGCTGATTTAGTGCTAAGAGGGAGCGCTAAAGCCGCACGGGTGACTTGACGAAAGTTAGTCCGTGACAGATGCCAGCTTATTGAGGCCTGAAGCTGGTTTGTACTAATGGACCTAAGAACACACTTGATTCAGCCTTATCAAATCAACTGAAGTGAAAAGCTACAGCTAAAAAAATTCAGATGTAAATCATTTGTGACTTGATCTGTTCCAACACAATATAATCATTATTTCAAAGATGGCTTAGTTTTCCAAAACAAAAAATTAAAAAAATAATAAATAAATAATAAAAGATAACAAAAAAGGGTGATAAATAAGTTAGTTTGTGGGTTGTTATGGATGAATATTGGTCTTTGTCCATTGGGTGAGCTCTGGTGGGCCGTCCCTGATTAATAAATGCTTGTGCCCAAAAGAGTGTTCAAGATGGGCCTGCCAGGTTTAATCATGCAAGCCTTTGATCGAAATTGCCCCTTTCTTTTTTAGTGCTCCTTAATTTTTTATTAATTTTTTTTGTGTTTATTTATAAAGGGGATAATTACATACCAAGCAAACATTATATTTACAAATCAAGCACAAGTGATTTTTTGAACTACAGAACAGGTGCATATATACGTGTCACGATCAAATTATTGAGAATTTGATAAAAATGAGAAAGTTGGTTTTGGTATGTATTTGCTTAATGTATGTATGTATTTGTTGTAATATAAAAGAGTTAAGCTTGATATTCCACTCGTATAAACAAAACTAGGCTTAGAATTCCCGAGCTTCAATAGTACTAGAATACAATTACTTTTGATCGATTTTGCAACTAGTTGTAAGTCTGATTACAACTAGAACAACCATTATATGAACAATTTGTAAAAGTCTTTATATTATTGGTCCATAGGCACTAGATGATAGTTTGGCTAGAGTATTATAGAATATTATTTTGATTTCTTTGTCATCATAGATTCTTACTTGCATTTCATCAAATTTTTATTATAAATTGAAAAGTTTTAAGCCGAGTTTATTGGCTGCTAAAAAATATTTTTTGAAGAGTGATTACTTTTGAACAAACAGGAATTGTTAGATTCTGTCACGCAGTACAAGTGCATTGAAAAGCTTACTTTTAGAAGTTATTTTGTGATCACATGAATACTATATAATCAATCNAATAAATTGAAAGGTTTTAAGCCGAGTTTAGTGGCATCTATAAAATATTTCTTGATGAGTGATAACTTTTGAACAAATAAGGAATTGTTAGCTTGTGTCACACAGTACAAGTGCATTGAAAAGCTTACTTTTAGAAGTTATTTTGTGATCACATGAATACTATATGATCAATCTTAAAGTATTTAAGAAATTTTCTTTTTATCAAGCCTAATTATTCCATAAGATGATATTAAACAACATAATAAGATCATAATGTCATTAATATATTATAATACATTATGTAAATTGTTTACTATTATAAAGTGCATTATTTTTTAAAGAAGGTTCNAATCAATCTTAAAGTTTTTAAGAAAATTTCTTTTTATCAAGCCTAATTATTCCTTAAGATGATATTAAACAACATAATAAGATCATAATTTCATTAATATATTATAATACATTATGTAAATTGTTTACTATTATAAAGTGCATTATTTTTTAAAGAAGGTTCTTTGTATTTGCATCAAAATTAAGAAATATGTACAAGAAAAGTAAATTTGACATGAAATATTTATAATAAGAAATTTATAGAAAGGATTTAGATGGATATTATGTAAAGAATTTGTTTGAGAGAAGATAATAATATGATGAAATATGCAATAAGGTTAATCATTGAATTTTTTAGATATATTTTGTCTAACTAGGCAAGTTGGGCAACCATTAAATTGTGCTAATGCTAATGCTATATCAATCCCAAACTAATTTTCTTAGCATACCTCAAAATCTCCACTTTCAATGATATGTGACATCTTTTTTAGAGTTCATTTACTAGAAGATTTAAATAACAGTGAGGATGTCTTCCTCATCTTTACTTCTAATTAAGCAAAATTAGATCATTAGATAAGATCAAATGGCCATGTTATCAATTCAACAAGAAGAATTTTCATATATAAGCTGATAATAGAGTTCAACATTTTTAAAAAAAGATTCATAATAAACGACTTAGTATGGCATGTTCCCGGTGAATCATCAATGAGTTATTCTTAACTTGATTTAACATTAGGAGATGTATTTGAATCTAATTCTTACATTAATTTGTGAGAGAGGTAAGTTTTACATTATTTTGTAATATAAATAATTTCCATCAATAATTTTTATATTGAAGGATGATATAAATTGAATATGTAATTTTTTTACGGCACATTTCTCCATATTTTAACATCTTTTTCTACTAATATTTTGCTTGAAAAGTGTTTTTTTTAATTAGTTTTGCAGGAATTGATAGGAAATTTGAGAGAATAAAAGCAAAAAATCAGCACGAAAAGGAGATTTTGAACCAGCGCACTCGCGCCACACATCCGACCTATTCGCTTTCACTCCGTTGCACCTGTGCCCACCGCAAAGCGCCTGCGCTCATGACAAAACATCCGTGTTTTTTTGTCTTCCCAACACGCGGCGCACCAACGTCTTAGTCGAGGTGAACCCGCCTCGATTTCGTGACAAGCCCGTGTCTAGTTCATTGAACTTATTTTGGCAATAATTTTCTTATCTTTGTTGAATCTTGCCTATATATCTTCTCGTGAGACCGGCCTTAGGGATCATGGGTGGCTGAGATTGTAAAAAAGGAGATAATTTCATTAGAGATAGTTATTCCCTTAGGTATTTCTCCTTCCTTTGAATTGAAACCCTAAGGGGTGATTTTAAACTTCCAGTTCTTGTGAATATATGAAAGAATTGTTGTATGAGAGGGAGAGGAGCTGCTCTTATGAAGAGGACATGCCTTTATTATAAGTCTTACTTTCCTTTATATCTTGTAACAAAGTTCTGAATGGATTTCATGTTGGTGGTTTTCTCGACAATGTGTCGGTAAACTCTTTTTTGTGTCTTTGATTTTCTGAGCTATTTTCCATATAGCGTTTTCCTATACTTTCATGGCATATGTTGTGGATTAACCTATGAACTTATTAATTTCTATTCTAACAAACTATGATGTTAAAATATTTGTGAAACTACAACCTCAAACCGTGGCATAGTGAATAAAGGGTTAACCACAAAATGCTTAGAGAATAGACATAATCAAGTGGAATTCTATAATCATTCCACGAGATCATATAAATCATGTAGAATTTCATGGGGATTGAGAAACCCTCAACTTCATGGATTCTAGGTTTATTATGACCTAGACGTATGCATAAGAGCAACGTATCATTCGATTTACAACAATCATGTAGGTAAGCATTTAGGAAAGTCATGATCACGATCCCTAAATCACAGAAGCACAAAGCTCATCAATTTTGAATAAACTCATATAATTTTTCAACGTTTTATATTTCTACTTTGTTATATTCTACTTTTGTTAGAATTTTAGGATTTAAAACCTTCTTTGTGTTACCGCCAAGCTAGGTTCTCCAGATTCATAAACGAGAGATTTTTCTACTGCAATACTTGTTAAGCCTTTTCTCATAGGATCGATACACGGTACTATTTAACCACATTAGTACTTGACAAGTAAACTTGTGTGATGAGGTTGACTTACTTCACAATAAGTTTCAATGAGTCAAGTTTTTTGTGTCGTTGTCAGAAAAAGGCATTAATTATTATTTATGTTGTAAGGAAAACTTTAGTTGAAAAAATTATGATCTAATTTTGGCACTTCTATTCTTTTGTTTTTATTTTCTATTTTTTGTTATTTTTGTTTCTGCATATGTATCAATGTTGTGTTTTTGTGCAGGTGCTAAAAAACTAAAAAAGCCAAAAAGAGTTATTTTTTTTTCTTTTTCTATATGTTGTGTATGCTTGGTGTGTTAGCATGTTGACTAACTCATGTAGGTCCTCATGATTTTCTTCTTGTTTGAAGTCAATCGAGTCTGTTGTAGGCATCCATTGTCCCCGTTTATGTGTATGTATATGTGTGCTGAGTCTGAACTAGCCCCTTTTGACCATGAAATAGACCAAATCTTTCGACACCTTAGGATAGTACGTTCACTCACTAACACACCTAGTGAGATGGCTAAACCTAACATCCCCACCATGAAACAACTTATGGAATATGCCAACCCTTCTTCTGAGGAAATCCACATGAGCATCACCTATCTCTTTGTAGTGGCCATCACCTGTGAGTTGAGACCTGACATAATCCAAAAGGTCCAAAATAGTTAGTTTGGGAGACTACCATCTCAGGACCCAAATCTTCACTTAGCCAACTTCCTTGAACTCTGTGCCACATTATGGTACAATAATGACCACAACAATGCCATTAGACTTAGAATTTTCTATTTCTCTTGAGACACAAAGCTAAGGCGAGGATTAACTATCTTGTCGCACCATCAATCACAACTTAGAATGACCTAGTCCTATTTGTTTTTAGCAAAATACCCTCCATAGACTTCCAAACTTAAGAAAAACCTTACCTCATTCACCCAATTGATGAAGAATCTAATTATGACGCCTATGAAAGAATCAAGGACCTACTTAGGAGGACTCCACACCATGCCTTACCTTGTTGGCTAATTATTCAAAACTTTACAATGAATTAGTAGGTTCTCTGAGGTCCATAATGGATCCTACTGCAGAAGGCTCAATGAAGTCCAAACCTTTTGAGAATTCTTACCAATTGATTAAAGAAATAGCCACAAACTTCAATGGAATTCTGAGAGAGTCAGACCTTAGAAAGTAGCTAGTGTGCATAAATGTGATGTATTATATATCCTTGCTACTCAAGTGGCTACTATTTATAAAAAAGTTAAATAATTTGGAGATGACTACAATTCAAGGACTTTCCCTCAGTGATGGATTGATGTATGGACCAATGGTATATTCGAGCATGTCAAAATCAGAGTTTATTAATATTATAGGAAACCACGACCATAACTCCTTTATTGTAGCTTACGTTTGTTTGGCCCAATCACGTAATGAAATATTTAAGAATGTCATGATCATCACGATCCCCAAATCATCGAGGTAAGAGCCTAAAAAAACTTAAAGAAAATCTTAGGAAATTTTTCACTTATTAGTTTTCTGCTGTCTGTGATCTATTTAGCTTTTATTAGGATTTTGGTTTTTAAAACCTTTTTTGTGGTACCATCAAACTAGGTTCACCAAAATCATACACTTGAGATTTTTCTGCTAAAATACTTATAAATTCTTTCCTCATGGGATCGATACACGATACTTTCTAACCACATTATCAATTAACATGTAAACTTGTGTGGTACAACTGCATTACTTCACAATAAGTTTCAGAACATCATATTTTTGGCACTGTTGTCAGGAAAATGTGATAATAGTTATTTCTGCTGTAAAAAAAAACTTAAGATCTAAGTTTAACATTATTATTTTTTGTGTTTTTTTTATCTTTATTGTTGCTGCATCTATATTTTTGTTTTGTTTCTATGTAGGTGGTGAAAAATTAGAAAAAGCTAAATAAAAAATTTAAAAAAATCAAAAAAGCCAAAAGGGGTTGTTTTTTTTTTCTTTGTTTACATGTGGTGTATGTTTTGTGTGTTTTCATGTTGATTGTCGTGATTATCTGCTTGTTTTAAGTTTGTCAAGTCTATTTTAGGAATCTATTGTCCTTGTTTGTCTGTATGAATAAGGATTCTACGTCTAACCTAGCCCCTTTTACCCTAAAATAGACCAAACTATTATAAGTCTTAGGTGAGCACATTCATTCACATACTCGCCCATTGAGAAGCCTAACCCTAACATCCCAACCATGAAAGCACTTAGGGAATATGCCAACCCTTCTATTGAGGAAATCTACATGAGCATCAACAATCCCATTGTAGAGGTCAACACCTTCGATTTGGAACTTTTCATAATTCAAATGGTCAAAAATAGATAGTTTGGGGGACTACCATATGAGGATCCAAATATTCACTTAGTTAACTTCCTTGAATTCTGTTGCATGTTCTTGAATAAGGTGTCCCCAGTGATGCTCTTAAACTTAGGCTTTTCACTTTCATTTTTAGGGATAAATCTAAGGTGTTGCTTAACTCCCTTATGAGAAAATTAATAACAACCTTGAATGACCAAGATCAAATTTTTCTGACAAAACACTTTTCCTCATCAAATATTATCAAAATTAAGCACGACATTACCTTGTTTATCCAAAGTGGGGGAGAATATATTTATGAGGCCTGGGAGAGATTCAGGGACTTTCTTTGAAGGAGGTTGATTACCTGATTGTCTATTCATTCAAACCTTTTACACTGGATTGGTAGGTTCTCTAAGGTTCATTAATGTTCAAATCTTTTGAGAATGCTTACCAATTGATCCAAGAAATGACTACAAACAATTTTTAATGGACTTCTGAGAGAGTCATAATGTAGAAAGTAGCCAACATGCATGAATCTAATGTATTACATATCTTTCCTACCCAAGTAGCTACTTATTATAGGAAGTTAAAAAATCTTAGGATGATTTCGATGCAAGCACTTCAACCCAATGATGGATGTATGAACTAGTAGTATATTCGAACATTTCAACCTTAGAGTCTTTTAATGTTGTAGAAAACCATGATCATAACCCCTATACAAATATATATAAAACAGGTTGGAGAAATCACAAAAACTTTTAATGGAGTATCAGCCGCTGACAAAGGGGAAACCATCAAACCAACCTTGTCCCCAGAAGCAAAACCTAAAAAATAGTCTTACCAACCATGTTTCCAAAACAATGCTCACTGAGGAGCTAGTAACACAAATGGAGAGCCAATTATAGAGCCAAGTTGTATCCATTAAGAACAAAGAACATCAATTAGGGCAGCTAGTAAATGTTGCAAATAATAAACACCCAGGTATACTCCCAATTAACACTAAAGTAAACTCCAACAAAAGAGGGGCTGAGTAAGTACAAGTTTTGAGGTTGAGAAGTGGGAAAGAGTTGGAAAAATGGCCTTAGGGGACAAGACTCAGTGGAATTAGACCCTGCCTTAAGAGGTGAACCAAAGACTCAGGAAAAGGAGGTAGAGTGACCTATCTCACCCATTAGGATTGACCATGAAGAAAGATTGCCACCAGCTTTTCCCAAAACACTGAAAAAAACAAAAAGTGGATCAATAATTCTCTAGGTTCTTACAAGTGTTCAAGTAACTGACCATTTTCATACTTTTTGATAAAGCACAAGAATAGATGCATGTCCATGTCAGGTTCATGAAAAATATCTTAACTAGGAAAGGGAGATTAGGGCATTTTGAGACTATACCATTGACTGAGGAATGTAGGGCCATCCTGCAGAAGAATTTAACGCTAAAGATGAAGGACACAGAGAGTTTTGGCATCTCATATGCCATAGAAGAGAGGTTTGTAAGAAGAGGCCTTTGTGACTTAGGAGATAGTATCAAACTGATGTTATTGTCCTTTTCTAAATGACTTGAAATAAGAAATTCCCAGACAACCAATTTGACCTTACAATTAGTGGACCGGTCCCTTTCTTATCCAAGGGGAATCATTGTGGATATATTAATGAAGGTGGACAAGTTCATACTCTCTGCTAACCTTGATAGTTTGCTGACCTTTCTAGCTACTGGAAGGGCAATGATTGATGTCGAAGAGAAGAAAGTGACAGAGTGAATGATCAAAAAGATACATTTAATATCTTGAAGTCAATGAGGCTTCCCCCAAGATTATAGTGAGGATCATATGCATACGATTGACGTAGTGGACTAGGTAGTGGGCGGAAAATTTTTGGATAGTTTTGAAGAAGACCAAGTAGAGCCAGTAGAGATTGAGGACGAGAATGAGATACATAGGGACGAATCTGGTCTACTATTACAGGTGGACTTAAAGAAAATTTGAGCTCTTTGACACGACAACTTTATGATCCGTATTAATTTGGGACATATGTGATGGGCGATAAGGAGGAAGATGAGATATTGGATGTTACTCTTATGTGGATTTGATAAGGCCAGCTTTTACTATGGATTTTTGTATTTTCTTTGTTAGACTTGGAGTTGTGGTACTTTACTGCATTTGTGATGTTTTTCTTACGAGTAGTTGTTTGTACCTTGATTTTATTTTTTACGAGTAGTTGTTTGTACCTTGATTTTATTTTTATTGGTATCCTCCATTTTCAATTTTTTTCATTATTATTCTCCCTATCGACTTGTGTAATGTTTATTTTTCATATACCTTGCAAGCATGTTGCATAATTCTATACTTTTACAAAACATATTTGTTTGTATTCTTTTTCTTCTGTTAATATCTTCTATTGAGACAAATTGGCATAGAGATGTTAAAACGGTAGGAAATGAACCAAGTTTGGGTGAGGGAAGTTCACACAATTTGTTGCCCTTAAGTGATTCTGTTACTTGCTGAGATTTTGATTTTTGCCAAATTTTATGAGTCTTAATTCATTTTTTATGAAAAGAAAATTGCTATTAGGGCATTGTGAAATTCATTAATAGTTAGGATGGATTTGTATAATACGAGCCTTGTGGCTAAAATATTCTTATTTTTTCAAACATAAAAATCTCTAAGTATTTAAAGAGGTAGGACTATGAGACTCCACAGTAATCCTTAGAATTTTTAAAACCTAACAATTTTCATTTTAACAATGGATGAACAGTAATTTGAATGGGTTTTCTTAAGAACCAAGGATCATAACAAAGGGAAAGTAAGCATATGATTAAGTAGGGACTAGAAAGCCTAAAGCTCTAAAAAGCAAAAGAAGAAAAAAAAATGAACGTCTAACTAAATATAGTAATTCTCACACGACTAAAATAAAAAGAAAGAAAAAGGATATATTCATAAAAAGAGATAAAAAGAAAAGAAAAATAGAAATCTGAGAAAAACCTGAAGGCTAAGCACTATCATATTCAAAAGTTGAACTTTTAGCCTTGTCCCTATGTTAAATAGTCTGCTTGCAATTGTAACACAATTATTGGGAAGTTATAAATGCGTGAATAGTTAAGGGAAAACTGATCATTAAAATAAGAAGTAAGCATTTACACATTCATGGAAAGATAAGTGGGATTTTAGTCTCGCCAATTTAAATAATTAAAGTTTTTATGTTTAAAACAAGGCAAAACATGATGAGTTTAAGATGTAGTTATGCAAATGAATACTCTCATAGTACTTGAAACCTTAATACCTTGTTATATGTTTATTTTATTTTTTGTAGAATAAGATTCTCATAAAATAAATGCAACCCATTTTGATTGAAATCTGAGTTAGGTCAGAGATTTCTTAAGGGCAAGTAGTAGGCAAGTTTAGGGATTTTGATAAAAATTGAATATGTAATGTTTTAATGACACATTTCCTCATATTTTTACATCTTTTTCTACTAATATTATGCTTGAGAAGAGTATTCTCATCTTAGTTGTGCAAGAGACATGGTCCATGTGAAATTTGATTGAAAAAGAGTGGAAATCAACATAAAATAGAGGTTCTAAACCAACATACCTGCAACATACATTTGATGTGCCCGCTTTAACTCTGGCACACTCGTGCTATGTTCAATTCACCTATGCCTACAATAAAAGTGCCCACACTCATGGCATACGCTCGCGTGTGTTTGTCCTCCTAACACGCGTCGCACCTGTGCCATAGTTGAGGTACACCCGCACCGTAGTTGAGGCGCACCCATGCCATTTCCAGAGCACCCACATCGGCTTAACGACATGCTCACATCTAGTTTAATGAACTTATTTTGATAAGAATTTTTTTTTCTTTTATTTAGTCTTGCCTATATATCTACTCATAAGGTCAGTCTAAGAAGACCTTGGGCAGCTAAAGGTTATAAAAAAGCATATAATCCGATTAGGGAGGGCTCTTCCCTAAAGTTTTTCTCTGTCCTTTGGATTATAAACTTAAGGGGTGATTTTTCACTTTGAGTACTTGTGAGTTTTTTTATAGATTTATTGTATTTGAGGGAGACGTACTACTCTTGTGGAGAAGATGAGCCTTTATTATAAAGCTTAGTTTTTTTCTTATACCTTGCAAGGATGATCTGCATAGATTTCATGTATGTGGTTTTCTCGACAATGTGTTCTTAAACTCTTTTTCGTGTTTTTTTTATGTAAAAGTAGTATTTTTCATTGTGGTTTTTTGAGATGTTTTCCCACTAGCATTTTCTTGTGATTCCATGACCTATGTTTTTGATTAACATGTGAACTTAATTTACAGTTTGTTTGGCGAACTAGAATGTTAAAATATTTCTTGAAGCTACAACTGAGTAAGTATGGTTCGATCGAATGAATACCAAATGCTCTTTACAAATGTGAAGCAATGTTGGAAGCGGTACAAATGTGGAGCAACCCCAATGACAATTACAAAGCCAAAATATGTTATATGCAGTTATCGATATTTAAAGATGTAATGAAATATAATTGTAATAACATTCCCGTTAAATGGATGGACAACCATGTAATTTATAATACCCGACCAAAGAGTTATAAATAGAATTATCATTTTCACTCAGGGGGGCCTCATAAAAACTTCTAACAAACTAAGTATCACTTGTGCTTTATTTCTCTTTCCTTCATTCGACCAATGTTCTATTCTTTTGATGTTATTCACAAAACAATTCAGGACCCAACATTATTTTCATATATAGGTAGGTTAATTAGCATAGACTTTCCTCATGACCTTAAATTTCTTAAATATATTTCTAAATTTCTTTCCTATATAATTAGTTTGAGGAGCTTATAATGCCACGTCTCAATTTGACTCAAGCGTCTTGTACTTGTCGCTCCTACTTCTTCCGAATTGATTCAGTTCATTTACGCACCATTTATAACCACAAATTTGTATAAAGCTTTTTATACATCCTATAATCATCACCATGACATCGTTAATTCACATGAAGCACATTAGGCAGGTCATCACGGACTTGTAGTGATCAACAAACAACCTAAATATTCTTCCCAATAGCAATAGAGTCTACTTTCACACGTGATTTCGTAGTAAATGAAAAAAAATCAACAAGATGGTGAGACATTCAATGGCCATGATGAAGGCATTACAAGTAACAGTATATCTTCAGTGGTGTTATTTCAAGAGCATGCTTCCAATAGTTCAATTTTTTCAAACACAAATCCTCGTGGGCAAGTTACATATTCTTAAACAAGCAACCTGAATATAATATATAATCTTGAAATAGTATGGGCTAATATGTTATATTATTAATAAAAATTTCTCAAAATCTGATATAATATATACAATATGANATCTAGTTTACTGAACTTATTTTGATAAGAACTTTATTTCCTTTCTTGAGCCTTGCCTATATATCTACTCATAAGGTCAGTCTAATAAGACCTTGGGCAGCTAAAGTTTATAAAAAAGCAGATAATTCGATTAGGGAGAGCTCTTCCCTAAAGTTTTTATCCGTCCTTTGGATTATAAACTTAAGGGGTGTTTTTTCACTTTGACTTCTTGTGAGTTTTTTTAAGATTTATTGTATTTGAGGGAGACGTACTACTCTTGGGAGAAGATGAGCCTTTATTATAAATCTTAGTTTTTTTTTATACCTTGCAAGGATGATCTGCATAGATTTCATGTATGTGGTTTTCTCGACAATGTGTTCTTAAACTCTTTTTCGTGTTTTTGTGATGTATAAGTAGAATTTTTCATTGTGTTTTTTTGAGATGTTTTCCCACAAGCGTTTTCTTGTGATTCCATGACCTATGTTGTTGGTTAACATGTGAACTTAATTTACAGTTTGTTTGGCGAACTAGAATGTTAAAATATTTCTTGAAGCTACAACTGAGTAAGTATGGTTCGATCGAATGAATACCAAATGCTCTTTACAAATGTGAAGCAATGTTGGAAGCGGTACAAATGTGGAGCAACCCCAATGACAGTTACAAAGCCAAAATATGTTATATGCAGTTATCGATATTTAAAGATGTAATAAAATATAATTGTAATAACATTCCCATTAAATGGATGGACAACCATGTAATTTATAATACCCGACCATATAGTTATAAATAGAAATATCATTTTCACTCAGGGGGGCCTCATAAAAACTTCTAAAAAACTAAGTATTACTTGTGCTTTACTTCTCTTTCCTTCATTCGACCGATGTTCTATTCTTTTGATGTTATTCACAAAACAATTCAGACCCAACATTATTTTCATATATAGGTAGGTTAATTAGCATAGACTTTCCTCATGACCTTACATTTCTTAAATATATTTCTAAATTTCTTTCCTATGTAATTAGTTTGAGGAGCTTATAATGCCACGTCTCAATTTGACTCAATCGTCTTGTACTTGTCGCTCCTACTTCTTCCGAATTGATTCAGTTCATTTACGCACCATTTATAACCACAAATAAAAATTGTATAAAGCTTTTTATACATCCTATAATCATCACCATGACATCGTTAATTCACATGAAGCACATTAGGTAGGTCATCACGGACTTGAAGTAATCAACAAAGAGCCTAAAAATTCTTCCCAATAGCAATAGAGTCTACTTTCACACGTGATTTCGTAGTAAATGAAAAAAAATCAACAAGATGGTGAGACATTCAATGGCCATGATGAAGTCATTACAAGTAACATTATATCTTCAGTGGTGTTATTTCAAGAGCATGCTTCCAATAGTTCAATTTTTTCAAACACAAATCCTCGTGGGCAAGTTACATATTTTTAAACAAGCAACCTGAATATAATATATAATCTTAAAATAGTATGGGCTAATATGTTATATTATTAATCAAAATTTCTCAAAATCTGATATAATATATACAATATGACAAAAAGAAAAAAAAAATAATATTTTTTTACAAAAACTTTTACATAACATACTAAAATTTGCATTATCATTAAAATATTATTTGTTGTTGATCATTTGCCCTACATTTAAAAAATATACTTAGCCTCCAAGTTATTTTTATGACATAATATAAAAATTTCGTGTTAAATTTCTTTCGTTTTTTTCCCCTTAATCATTNAAAACAAACAAAAAAATAATTTTTTACAAAAACTTTTACATAACATACTAAAATTTGCATTATCATTAAAATATTATTCTTTGTTGATCATTTGCCCTACATTTAAAAAATATACTTAGCTTCCAAGTTATTTTTATGACATAATATAAAAATTTCGTGTTAAATTTCTTTCGTTTTTTTCCCCTTAATCATTAAGGTTCTGTTTGGGGCAGCTGCAACTTATTGAATAATCTACTGATAAGCTCACTAAAAATAATCTGCAGATAAGCTATATGCGGTTGGTATTATAAATGTTTATTGTTTTGTAAAAGCTAGACCACTACCAGAAAGCTGTCACCACACATAGATAGATGTGCTGTGAAAACACTACTTTCAGCGTTTTCAAAATGCATAATATGTCAAAACGCAGTTTACCCAAGCAGACTAGATGCATATTCAAAACACCGCCGCAACCAACCCTAAAAGGGAGAAACCAGATTTTTCAAAAAAGTATTACCTTAATTGGCAAGTACGTGAAACTTGAAAGCACCTTTTACCATAATCGGGACNGCACATAGATAGATGTGCTGTGAAAATGCTACTTTCAGCGTTTTCAAAACGCATTTCCAAAACGCAGTTTACTCAAACAGTCCAGATGCACATTCAAAATACCGCTGCAACCGACCCTAAAAGGGAGAAACCAAATTTTTCAAAAAAGTATTACCTTAATTGGCAAGTACGTGAAACATGAAAGCACCTTTTACCATAATCGGGACGCAAAACATTGATTTTTCAATCATAAGCCTCGTGGGCGGCTTCATCGAATTATGCTTTACTAAATGAAATAAAACTTAATAATAATAAATAAAAATTGATGTAATTAAATTAATTAGTTTTGCTAAATTACTAATAGAAAAGTGCACGCATTAATATGTCGGCAATGGCCAATTTGAAGTTGCCATAGGTCATCCATGAAGTCATGAGCTAAGCTTATGCCTCCATGCACGTGAAAGTTAGCCCAAGTGCCCAANGGCGGCTTCATCGAATTATGCTTTACTAAATGAAATAAAACTTAATAATAATAAATAAAAATTGATGTAATTAAATTAATTAGTTTTGCTAAATTACTAATAGAAAAGTGCACGCATTAATATGTCGGCAATGGCCAATTTGAAGTTGCCATAGGTCATCCATGAAGTCATGAGCTAAGCTTATGCCTCCATGCACGTGAAAGTTAGCCCAAGTGCCCAACTGTTCCCCATGCAAATGTAATTATTTTATTTCTTTTGCTTACTTTGAATTCTTTTCGGAAGGTCGGAATGCATTACCTGACATCATATACAACTTGTAATAAATTAAAATAAAAAATTAATTTGTTGATGGTCAGAGTTTTATTAAATATTTTATTGTTTAATGGCCAGATTTTCATGAGGAGAGTTCATAATTGCACGTTAAATGTTAACATGCAGTATAAGCGATCACTCAATCCTGTTTAATAAAACATTAATTATTTCTTAATTTTTTTTGTTAAAATTTTGAGTGAGCAAAATATTACTCTCTATGGCTATTTACTTGATGCAATCTCTTTATATAGATTATTAAAATGAAATAAGAAAAATATCATTTACGTTGATAGATAAATACTTGAAATTTATTGTGATAGAAGTCTAACAGTTTGTTTGAGGCATCTTATAAGTGTGGGTGGCGTTTTCAAAATGCAGTCGTACCATTTGGTTCGCGCGTTTCACCAACTTATCCGAAACTGCGTTTGAGTTTTTACACGAAACCCTGGCCGTGGGGAGACCCCTGCGGCCGGCCTGCAGGCCGCGTTTCAAGATAAGCGGCTTATCCTGAAACGCAGAAGCTACCCAAACGAACCCTTCCGTTTGGGGCAGTTTATAAGTGCGAGCGGCGTTTTCAAAACGTCGCCGTACTGTTTAGTTCGCGCGTTTCACCAGCTTATCCGAAACTGCATTTGGGTTTTTACACTAAACGCAGGCCGCAGCTCGACTCCTGTGGTCGGCCCGCGGGCCGCGTTTCAGGATAAGCAGCTTAACCTGAAATGCACAAACTGCCGCAAACGTACCCTAAATATCAAAGCTCGACTACCATAAGACACCATGAGAGGCTAGTTTTTCATTATAGTATATTCTTAAATTGATTTTTGCATAAATTAAGCTAACAAAACAATCAAAATATTTTAAGAATTTCTATGTTTATGGCATGAACGAGAAGCTACTATTGATTAAATGCATTTTCCTTATTGAAAGTAAAGCCTGGTAAGATTACAACTTGACAAGCATAAAGTCATGCTTCAAGATTCTAAAACGACAGCGATATGTAACATATAAAAAGTAGCTTCTACTAGGTTTTTTACAAGTTTTTCAATGTAATAAGTTAGTATGACATGAGTCACACATGCGTGTTAGGTATATTTAAAAATTATGATGCTTAGGAAAAGATATTCAAAATGTGGTTTAACTTTTCTTTTTTTTATTTGGAAAGCAAAATATTCTGTCTCTTGAAAATTCTATTTTGATTTGGTGTTGGGTGATATCATTTAAAGCAAGAGAATTTAATAGTTAAATTAAATTTTATAAAATAAAAAATAATAAATTTAATGCATAATATAATTATGATAGAAAGGTAATGAATGAGTATATTAGAGGAAAAATTAGAGTCTTACTTATTGTAAATAAAACTCTAAATATATATAAACCATGTGTTGAAGGATTAGGAAGGTGAAGGATTATACATAAAATAATTCAATTAGATCAAAATAAATTAGAAATGTAAGATTATTTTTAACACAATGTGTAAAATTCAAAGTAAATAAACAAATATATAATGAGAATTCATAAAACAGACATCAAATAATTGAGATGAAGATACTAATGATGATGAGTGAAATTTTCTATCAATAGAAAGAGCATCTCAATAAAAAAAAATTCCTTTTTTTTGTTATTCCATGATAAAATTACTTGCATTTAGATGTCATAAGTACCGGCCGTCCCTATACTCATTTCACCCTCAAAATAGACAAAATTTGTCTTACTTCGTTCCCATGCATGTTCCTTTAAAATGAGGCGCCATCACCTAATCCTTGGGAACTGCCCCAATCAAATTAAAATTTAAAAGCTCGATCCATTAAATATATATATATATATATATCCGTTTGAGTGTCTACATGCATATACGTGAGTATGTATGCATGCATCACAACATATGCTGAATTAGGGGGCTTTGAGCTTTCTTTCGAATCAGAATAAGAACTCACCAACAATAATTAATGGTGTCTTCCTTTTCACGGAAAAAATAATCAAGCACAAATGATTTCTAAACGTTCCAATCACCTGATTTGATCCCCACAGCAAAGCAAAAGTAGAAAATCAAACGATGGGCACAAATTATTCAGAGAACATTTTTTTCAATGTCCGAAAGAAGCGGTTCACATTACATTGAAATTCAACATAACAATTAAAAAATATAGCACACGTGGGCTGAATAAATATTGATATAATAAGAACCGTTCCGTAGCTGCTGACAAACTCTGCCAAAATCGTTGACGTGGAGGAACCTCTTTGGTCCATTTACGTAGGTTAGGTTTTAGCATAAAGATGAAAATAGGTCACTTTTGCGGGTTTTATGAAGAATCCGACGACTGTCAATACCAGCCCTAGCTTTCTTGACAGTTTGGCAAATGAAGATATTCTTATTCCATTAACCTAACTTAGAATGCTTATTCCCCTTAAATATGAACTGCGATTTTGATTCCAGCGGTCTGCATCATTAAAGTAAACGGTTGAGAAATTGATTGATTTTCTTTTGGTTTGGAATAAGACAAGTTTTAAGGGAGTTGGTTAATGCTTTTGAGGTGGAATTTCTTTTAAATAAACATTTGTTGTGAATATTTTCAAGAAGGAAATTTAATGATTTCTTCTACTTTTATTCATGCATGTTACATGCATAGATTGTAGTGTGAAGGTGTAATTATGTAGAAAAAATATTAAAAATTTACTTTTTGCCAAAGAACTTAATGACTAATGACATCTAGCACGTACTTCAATTTGTAGGTAGTTTGTGAAAAGCACTTTAGATGGCCGTTTCTCTATTAATTTTTTTCTTTCAGCGTATGNTTGAAGGTGTAATTATGTAGAAAAAATATTAAAAATTTACTTTTTGCCAAAGAACTCAATCAACTAATGACATCTAGCACGTACTTCAATTTGTAGGTAGTTTGTGAGAAGCACTTTAGATGGCCGTTTTTCTATTAATTTTTTTCTTTCAGCGTATGAAATGGATTAATGGTGGGTGTGATTTGAGCAGTCAGCGTACCATGATTTCTCTCTTCAAATCTTAATAAGTTGAAATCATTGTTTAATCACTTAGTTATCAGCACTATTAAATGTGCCCATATGAACTTATGTAATCATATAGACTTTCTTTCAAAGAGCACCGACAAAATTGTACGAGAGAGTTTTACAATCCTTTTAGCAAAAACACTGTACTCCTTACAATCTTTAGCAGCAAATGTTTCTTTTAATAGTTCTTAGAAAAATTTCAAGGGATACGGAAAAATAGTTTGAAATAGAGAATAATGAGTTATTATGAATATCATATTGATTTAAAATGTATTTATTAAACTAAAGTTGACTTCATAATTTTGGGAACAAGTTACTTAATTGCATATATTGATATCTTTATTAATTCACATTCATACGGACAATAGTTTTTTAGATTATTATTTTTTTTAATATGGTTTATAAAAATTAAATTTATTTCTATATTTATAAGTTTTAGAAAAGAGTAATTTGTGTTATGTAATTTTATAAATCATTTTTTAATTAAGATAAAAANATTATTATTTTTTTTTAATATGGTTTATTAAAATTAAATTTATTTCTATATTTATAAGTTTTAGAAAAGAGTAATTTGTGTTATGTAATTATATAAATCGTTTTTTAATTAAGATAAAAATAATATAATTAAATTACAAGATTATCAAAAGGAGAGAGTACATTTATAAGTCCTTTTATGACTTTCAATTCAATCAATACACAAATTTTANGTTATTATTTTTTTTAGTATGGTTTATTAAAATTAAATTTATTTCTGTATTTATAAGTTTTAGAAAAGAGTAATTTGTGTTATGTAATTTTATAAATCATTTTTTAATTAAGATAAAAATAATATAATTAAATTACGAGATTATCAAAAGGAGAGAGTACATTTATAAGTCCTTTTATGACTTCCAATTCAATCAATACACAAATTTTATTTAAGACCGCTAAATACTAAATCAATACAAAAACAGATTTAGTATCATTTTCATTTATTATTATTATTATTATTATTATTATTATTATTANACAAATTTTATTTAAGACGGCTAAATATTTCAACAAAAAAAAATGTCTTGGAGGAAATCAATACAAAAACAGATTTAGTATCATTTTCATTTATTATTATTATTATTATTATTATTATTATTATTATTATTATATTCTACTTACACTTTAATTTTTCCCTTTTATTGTTAGTCAATTATAGAGCAGTCAATCATATTTATCAATTGTTTTCACTATTGAATTATTATGAATTTTTCATATTAACTTTTTACTTGATAATATTGTAAAATTATGATTGTCTTATGAAAGTTATATATTTATGTCCTTGGGAAAATGTTTATAATATTATGTGAAACGCAAAAAGAAATTTGAAGATATAAGTTATAAAAACAATAGCATGTCATGTCACAAGAGCCATCCGCTGCTGACTTACATAAACGCACACATAAGCAACAATCAGATCAGGGTTGGATCGACGACAAATCTCGGGTGACCCAAGTAATTCAAGAGCTAAACAAGTTTGATGTTTATTCATGCTCTAAATCTTGCAAACTAATTTTTTGTAGGAAAAATTCCATAGTATGAAGGAAAGTTAATCCTAGTAGTCGGATGGTATTACGATCCAAAGATTCTGATCTGTCAGAGTACGAGCTATGGAGGAAAGCTATCGGAGAAAAGAAGAAGCGACAATCAACGAGCTAGGGTATCACGTGCTCATCCACGACACTCATCTCTCCACCATTGCATCTGTGGCACATTACAAGTTTACCACCACAATCTGTCGGTTATGATAAGAAAAATCATCATTTTTATTGTTACCAACATTTTTCAGATGATTTTAGGATCGTAGGTAGAACCCTTGTCTGTAATTCAAAAACCAACCATATTCTGATTGTATAAATTTACTGACAGTTATCGATAAGTTAATGTCGTACCTTTTTTCGAGAAAGTTTCAGTCGTTGTAATTATCGGTTCATATAACCCGTGGTTTTTTTGTAGGTAATAGCGACGATATACACGTCAGAAAATTGTCGCATCTGTCGATTTTTTGAAGCAGGCAAAACCATCGGTTATGTCATTCATGCATCATTTTATATAATCAACGACTTAGCTATTAGAAAACTGCCGCACATGTTGTTTTCTGATGCAGGCAAAAACTTTCTGTTAAGCATCATTTATGCTTTGTTTTTTATAACTGACAAGCTAACTGTCAGAAAAATGACGCACCTGTTATTTTTGTGTGGCATTTTAAGCCTTCGGTTATGTGTTGATTAGGCATCGGTATCAATNGTTATGTGAAACACAAAATGGAATTGGAAGATATAAATTATAAAAACAATAGGATGTCATGTCACAAGATAACACTAGCATATGAGCTTGCGATGGGACAAGAGCCATCCACTGCTGATGTACATAAACACACGCATAAGCAACACTCGGATCAGGCTTGGATTGGCGACAAATCTCGGGTGACCCAAGTAATTCAAGAGCTAAACAAGTTTGATGTTTATTCATGCTCTAAATCTACCAAACTAATTTTTTGTAGGAAAAATTCTATAGGAAGAAGGAAAATCAATCCTAGTAGTTGGATGGTATTGCGATCCAAAGATTCTGATCCGTCAGAGTACGAGCTATGGAGGAAGGCTACCAGAGGAAAGAAGAAGGGATAGTCAACGGACAAGGGTATCACGCGCTCATCCATGACGTTCATCTCCCCACCATTGCATCTGTGGCACATTACAAGTTTACCACCACAATCCATTGGTTATGACAAGAAAAATCATCATTTTTATTATTACCGACAGTTTTCAGATGATTTTAGGATCGTAGGTAGGACCCTTGTCGGTAATTCAAAAACCAACCATATTCTGACTGTATAAATTTAACGACAGTTATCCGATAAGTTAATATCGTATCTTTTTTCGAGAAAGTTTCAGTCGTTGGTAATTATTGGTTCATATAACCCACGGTTTTTTTCTAGGTAATAGCGACGGCATACACGTCAGAAAAGTGTCGCACCCATCGATTTTTTGAAGCAGACAAAACCATCCGTTATGTTATTTATGCATCATTTTAAATAACCGACGAATTAGCTGTTAGAAAACTGCCGCACACATTGTTTTTTTGATGCAGGCAAAAACTATCTGTTAAGCGTCATTTATGCTTTGTTTTTTATAACTGACAAGCTAAGTGTCAGAAAAATGACGCACTTATTATTTTTGTGTGGCATTTTAAGCCTTAGGTTATGTGTTGATTAGGCATCGGTAATAATGTTCATCGGCTACCCTCGTTTTTGCCTACCAGCGGGAAGCCGTTCAATACCTATACCATAACGAAAAAAAATAAATTCTTTCTTCTTTGTATTTACATTACATAACCTACTATCACAACATTTATTATATAATTTAAATCATTTAACAAAATAACATAAATGCCAAGAAGTAATTTATCCAATCGAATAATGAATTAAGTAAAATGCATTTACCTTAAAATATGTACATCACTCTTCACAAAAAGAAATATGTCCAAATATACATAAACATAAATAAAGAAAAAATGCCTCTCCTAATCATCCTCCTCCATCTCATCAACCACATTCTCATTGTAACATTAAATAAAGCTTTATGCAGGGTGGCAAAAAACATCCTCTCTGAGTGATAGAGGAAGTTATCCTGGTTTTTAGATATTGTTAAACATGTCCTAGAGAAGATCGCTGCCCTTGCGCTCGAAGTTGCATCGTATGTGCACCTCGTGCTCAATACACTAGGAGAATTGTTTCAACAAATACTACAAGGGTTATGTTTGATTGGTAAATAAATAAATAAACTTAAGTTATTTGTGAAATAAATTTACCCCAAACTCCTGAAACTAAACAACTTGAATGGTCATGGGGATCTCCTTCCATGATAAGTATTTGAGTCATACTTTCTTTGAATAATATCCTGAATGGCAAGTCGGGGGTAAAACCTTAAAATAATAATTTGTTAGTTTTATATTTAATCCAGGAAAAAAAATAGTGACAATAACTTAAGAATAACTTATGTGTTTTGAGTAGGCCCGCTGCAGCAACTGCTACCTATTTGATTCCTGCCTGGTAGAGGCATCATCGGCCTCTTATGCACTCCATCTCGCTACACGTGTGGTGGAGGTAGGGATGATGGTAGGGGTAGGGGTAGGGGTAGGGGCAGGGGCAGGGGCAGGGCACGGGGTGACGGTATGTGTAACAATGTGGGTGGGTGAGGTGGTGGTGGCAGAGGCAGGGGCGGGGTTGAGTGTGGAGCTGAGGGTCGTGAAAGGAGTGGATGTATAGGTTGGTGTGGAGGAGGATATCAGGGTAGTGGTGAGAATGAGTGCAGGAGCGATGGGA
>JXCR01145878.1:57794-124564 GCA_002079205.1 Phalaenopsis hybrid cultivar
GGGTTGGGTGTGGGAGCGGTGGTGTCAAAGCTGGGCAACCTCTCCTGACGTTCTTCTTCATTAAATAGTGTTGTGGTCCACACACCCCCCAAAGTGGGGAGGTAGACCGTTTCCTGTGTCAAGTCAACATCTGTAACAGGGAAAATAAATTTTATTAATTAGTGCATATAACACAAATTATGTAATAAAATAAAAAAAAATAGTACATAATAAACATAAAACACATAAAGATGTAGTAAGCACGTAGACAAAACTGTAAAGTGCAAGGTACAACTACTAAAACTGAAAAACACAAAATTACGGAACAAGCTGAAATACAAAATTCAATGAATGGCATAATAAACATACTAGTCTTACTCATCATCTTCTCAAGAGTGACTGGAGGACGTAATCATGTTCTCTTCTTCAAACAAAACATCGGAGACGTCCTAATCACTGTGCTTTGTTTCTTCGTATTCACCATTATCAACATCTAGATTGAGCTCTACATTGATTTCATCAAGTGGAAAACTCAAAACTATCATTTCAGTTTCTTGATGGATGGATTCACTGTTATTCTAAATATTAATTGGGTTATTCATTTACTCAAAATGACAACGGCTCTATCTTTGTTATCTCTTGTTCTATGTGGATATCGAAGGCAGTAAACATGACTTGCCTATTGGGCTAGAATGAAAGGATCAAACTTAGCACATATTCTGTTCAATTTTACTTCTAGATATTATCTAGTTGGTTTACCTTTGTTTCACATTCACAAACAGAATCAAACCAAGTAAAATTGAATAGGAATGCATTTCCTTCCATAGAGCCCAGATAAGATAGTTCAAAAACTTCTTCTAGAATATCATGACAGTCTATCATGTCATTCGACTTATCTTTTGCTTTAATACAAGCACCGATATTAAGTATTTTTTTTCTTCAAGCCAGAATCTCGTATGAAACCTATTCCCATTTACAATGTATATTTTCCAGATTTTCATGATCCACGTAGGCCCCCAAGCAAGAACAATCAAACCCTAATTAGTCACTCCTTTGCTCTAATCATGAATCTATTAACATATACATAAAAAATCTTTTCTTAATGAAAATCCTATTGTCACATGAGGAATGAATATGTAAATTTAACACATATGTATTGTAAATCACTAGAGAAAGTTATTCTCAATATCCTTGCTCTACCAACATCTTCAACTAAATTTATAGAATCCACGAATAAACTATTCACACATTGAAATATCTTTCAAGTATTTAATAATGTCACTTTTCAAATAAATGAGTTAAACTTTTTTATAAAAAATGGCTTACTTAATAAAGGTTTATACTTCATCACAATTAAGAAGAATATAAAGTGTTGCGGCTTGAAGTGTTTGATCATTAAGGTAATGTAATTTGCACCTCTCCAGTGATTCACCTAACTACTGGAAAACAAAAAGGGCCAATGTTGGAACCAAACGCAATGACTCTTTAGTGGGCTATTCTTCCATAAAATAGTAAGAGCAGAATGTTGTTGCCTCTTTTAGTAAATATGCTTCATATATCAATACTTCTATTCAGACCTTATTCTTCACAGTACAAATTATCAATATTTTTTTTATAAATTAGTGACTAACTATCTTGTCCCAATGAAATTATCTCTCAAGCATATACATCTGGTGGTACTGTTAAAGACCTCCAATCAATACCTCGTAGGGTAAATTTACGAGGAGATGCTCCATTGAGTTAAAAAAAATTAGGCAAAAATATTCTCTTAAGCTTGCAAAGTGTTATAGGAATATTTGCTTTTAGCTGGCCTCCACAGTCAAATTTCAAACAAGCTGCAAATAGTTCCCTGAAAAACACACTGATTTCAATCATTTGATTAAGGACTTCACTCGACAAACAACCAAAAGTAGTTCATATCAAATTTTATAAAAAATATGGCAGTCGTGACTTTTCATTCCAAAATTTTTTCCAGCACCCTCATTAACACAACGACTCAAATTCAATGCATACCCACTCGAGAATTTTGGTGGTTGNTAAGAGGGGAAATAAATTTTATTAATTAGTGCATATAACACAAATTATGTATTAAAATAAAAACAAAATAGTATGTAATAAACATAAAACACATAAAGATGCAGTAGGCACGTAGACAAAACTGTAAAGTGCAAGGTACAACTACTAAAACTGAAAACACAAAATTACGCAACAAGTTGAAATACAAAATTCAATGAATAGCATAATAAACTTACTAATCTTACTCATCATATTCTGAAGAGTGACTGGAGGACGTAGTAATGTTCTCTTCTTCAAACAAAACATCAGAGATGTTCTAATCACTGTGCTTAATTTCTTCGTATTCACCATTAACAACATCTAGATTGAGCTCTACATTGATTTTATCAAGTGGAAAACACAAAAATGTCACTTCAGTTTCTTGATGGATGGATTCACTGTTATTCTAAATATTAATGGTGTTATTCATTTACTCAAAATGACAACCGCACTATCTTTGTTATCTCTTGCTCTATGTGGATATCGAAGGCAGTAAACAAGACTCGCCTATTGGGCTAGAATGAAAGGATCAAATTTAGCATATATTCTGTTCAATTTCACTTCTAGATATTATATAGTTGGTTTACCCTTGTTTCACATTCACAAACAAGATCAAACCAAGTACAATTGAATAAGAATGCATTTCCTTCAATAGAGCCCGGATAAGATAGTTCAAAAACTTCTTCAAGAATCCCATGACAGTTTATCTTGTCATTCGACTTGTCTTTTGCTTTAATACAAGCATCAGTATTAAGTATTTTTTTTTCTTCAGACCAGAATCTCGTATGAAACCTATTCCCATTTACATTGTAAATTTTCCAGATTTTTATGTTCCACGTAGGTCCCCAAGCAAGAACAATCAAACCCTGATCTGTCACTCCATTGCTCAAATCATGAATCTATTAACATATACATAAAAAATCATTTCTTAATGAAAATCCTCGTGTCACATGAGGAATGAATATGTCAATTTTAACACATGTGCTGTAAATCACTAGAGAAAGTTATTCTCAATATCCTTACTTTTGCCAACATCTTCAATTAATTTTATAGAATCCATGATTAAACTATTCACACATTGAAATATCATTCAAATATTTAATCATGTCACTTTTCAGATAAATGAGTTAAAATTTTTTATAAAAAATGGCTTACTTAATAAAGGTTTGTAGTTCATCACAATTAAGAAGAATATAAAGTGTTGCGGCTTGAAGTGTTTGATCATTAAGGTAATGTAATTTGCACCTCACCAGTGATTCACCTAATTACTGGAAAACAGAAAGGGTCGATGTTGGAACCAAACTCAATGGCTCTTTAGTGGGCTATTCTTCCATAAAATAGTAAGAGCAGAATATTATTGTCTCTTGCAGTAAATATGCTTCATATATCAGTACTTCTATTCAAACCTTATTCTTCACAGTACAAATTATCAATATTTTTTTTATAAATGAGTGACTAACTATCTAGCCCAAATGCAATTACTCTCAAGCAAATACATCTAGTGGCACTCTTAAAGACCTCCAATCAATACCTTGTAGGGTAAATGTATGAGGAGATGCTCCATCGAGTTGAAAAATCTAGGCAAAAATATTCTCTTAAGCTTGCAAAGTGTTATAGGAATATCTGCTTCTACCTCTCCTACACAGTCAAGTTTCAAACAAGCTGCACATAGTTTCCTAAAAAACACACTGATTTCAATCATTTGATTAATGACTTCACTCGACAAACAACCAAAACAGTTGGTATCAAATTTTATAAAAAATATGGCGGTTGTGACTTTTCATTCCAAAATTTTTTTCAGCACCCTCATTAACAGAACGACTCAAATTGAATGCATACCCACTCAAGAAGTTTGGTGATTGGAGCCACTCACAAATTGTTATTTGCTGGGATAAAGCGAGTAAATATTTTACATTGGGTTTAATGAACTTGCAGGTAGTAATTTCTTGGATCTCAAATTCCCTCCATTTACTTATCTCACTCATATCAAGTCTGTTATTCAAGTTATCCTTCATTTTTTTGTTAACATCCATCATAGTGTTGAAGAAATTATAAAAGAAATTAATATTATAAAGTTGTTCATAAGGAAAACTATCTGTAATTTCATTGTCGGTATTAGATAATTCATGGTTTTCTAATTTCGATAAATGATCAGCAATTTGATTATCAGTTTCCTTTCTATCAATAACCACAAGATCAAATTCTTGCACCAATAGTATCCATCTAATCAACCTTGGTTTAGCATCCTTCTTTTGCATCAGATATTTAATAGCAGATTGATCAGTATGCACAACACATTTAACTCCAATTAAATAAGACCTAAATTTATCTAAAGCATATACAATTGCCAGTAACTCTTTTTCAGTAACAATATAGTTAATTCTAAATTTATTTAAAGCATATACAATTGCCAGTAACTCTTTTTCAGTAACAGTATAGTTAATTTGTGCATCAGCTAGCGTATAGTGACAGTATAATTAATTTGTGCATCATTAAGAGTTTTACTAGCGTAGTATATAACTTTAAAACCATTTCATACCTTTGTCCAAGGACAGCTCCAATAGCATAATCACTAGCATCACACATCAGTTTGTACCTTTGCCCAAGAACAGCTCCAATAGCATAATCACTAGCATCACACATCAGTTCAAATGGTTTCTCCGAGTTAGGTGAAACTATAATAGGGGTTGTAATTAATTTTTCTTTTAATAACTCAAAGGGATTTAAATAACTTTCAGTAAATTCAAATTTCTTGTCCTTTTTTAAAAGTTGGCATAGAGGTTTAGTAACTTTNTTTGGGTGTGGGAGCGGTGGTGTCAAAGCTGGGCAACCTCTCCTGACGTTCTTCTTCATTAAATAGTGTTGTGGTCCACACACCCCCCAAAGTGGGGAGGTAGACCGTTCCTGTGTCAAGTCAACATCTGTAACAGGGAAAATAAATTTTATTAATAAGTGCATATAACACAAATCATGTAATAAAATTAAAAAAAAAGTACATAATAAGCATAAAACACATAAAGATGTAGTAAGCACGTAGACAAAACTGTAAAGTGCAAGGTACAACTACTAAAACTGAAAAACACAAAATTACGGAACAAGCTGAAATACAAAATTCAATGAATGGCATAATAAACATACTAGTCTTACTCATCATCTTCTCAAGAGTGACTGGAGGACGTAATCATGTTCTCTTCTTCAAACAAAACATCGGAGACGTCCTAATCACTGTGCTTAGTTTATTCTTATTCACCATTATCAACATCTAGATTGAGCTCTACATTGATTTCATCGAGTGGAAAACACAAAACTATCATTTAAGTTTCTTGATGGATGGATTCACTGTTATTCTAAATATTAATTGTGTTATTCATTTACTCAAAATGACAACGGCTCTATCTTTGTTATCTCTTGTTCTATGTGGATATCGAAGGCAGTAAACATGAATTGCCTATTGGGCTAGAATGAAAGGATCAAATTTAGCATATATTTTGTTCAATTTTACTTCTAGATATTATCTAGTTGGTTTACCTTTGTTTCACATTCACAAAAAGAATCAAAACAAGTAAAATTGAATAGGAATGCATTTCCGTCCATAGAGCCCGGATAAGATAGTTCAAAAACTTCTTCTAGAATATCATGACAGCTATCATGTCATTCGACTTATCTTTTGCTTTAATACAAGCACTGGTATTAAGTATTTTTTTCTTCAGGCC
The DNA here is from genome assembly GCA_002079205.1 of Phalaenopsis hybrid cultivar. Taxonomy (NCBI): domain Eukaryota; kingdom Viridiplantae; phylum Streptophyta; class Magnoliopsida; order Asparagales; family Orchidaceae; genus Phalaenopsis; species Phalaenopsis hybrid cultivar. The sequence continues at coordinate 63,542 of JXCR01145878.1, forward strand.
AGAATCTCGTATGAAACCTATTCCCATTTACAAAGTATTTTTTCCAGATTTTCATGATCCACGTAGGCCCCCAAGCAAGAACAATCAAACCCTAATCAGTCACTCCTTTGCTCTAATCATGAATCTATTAACATATACATAAAAAATCTTTTCTTAATGAAAATTCTATTGTCACATGAGGAATGAATATGTAAATTTAACAGATATGTGTTGTAAATCACTAGAGAATGTTATTCTCAATATCCTTGCTCTACCAACATCTTCAACTAAATTTATAGAATCCATGAATAAACTATTCACACATTGAAATATCTTTCAAGTATTTAATAATGTCACTTTTCAAATAAATGAGTTAAACTTTTTTATAAAAAATGGCTTACTTAATAAAGGTTTATACTTCATCACAATTAAGAAGAATATAAAGTGTTGCAGCTTGAAGTGTTTGATCATTAAGGTAATGTAATTTGCACCTCTCCAGTGATTCACTTAACTACTGGAAAACAAAAAGGGCCAATGTTGGAACCAAACGCAATGACTCTTTAGTGGACTATTCTTCCATAAAATCATAAGAGCAGAAAATTGTTGCCTCTTTCAGTAAATATGCTTCATATATCAATACTTCTATTCAAACCTTATTCTTCACAGTACAAATTATCAATATTTTTTTTATAAATTAGTGACTAACTATCTAGTCCCAATGAAATTATCTCTCAAACATATACATCTGGTGGTACTGTTAAAGACCTCCAATCAATACCTCGTAGGGTAAATTTACGAGGAGATGCTCCATTGAGTTAAAAAAATTAGGCAAAAATATTCTCTTAAGCTTGCAAAGTGTTATAGGAATATTTGCTTTTAGCTGGCCTCCACAGTCAAATTTCAAACAAGCTGCAAATAGTTCCCTGAAAAACACACTGATTTCAATCATTTGATTAAGGACTTCACTCGACAAACAACCAAAAGTAGTTCGTATCAAATTTTATAAAAAATATGGCAGTCGTGACTTTTCATTCCAACATTTTTTCCAGCACCCTCATTAACACAACGACTCAAATTCAATGCATACCCACTCGAGAATTTTGGTGGTTGGAGCCACTCACCAATTGTTATTTGATGGGATAAAGCAAGTAAATAGTTTACATTGGGTTTAATGAACTTGCAGGCAATAATTTCTTGGATCTTAAATTCCCTCCATTTACTTATCTCATTCATATCAAGTCTGGTATTCAAGTTATCATTAATTTTTTTGTTAACATCCATCATAGTGTTAAAGATATTATAAAAAAGTTTTATTAATGTGCATAACATCTAGATTATGTTTGATAAAGTTATCCTTCGAATAAGGTAGATCCAAAAATTTTGACNCTTAATTTTTTTGTTAACATCCATCATAGTGTTGAAGATATTATAAAAAAAGTTTTTTTAATGTGCATAACATCTAGATTATGTTTGATAAAGTTATCCTTCGAATAAGGTAGATCCAAAAATTTTGACTTATTTGTCCAATTATGAGAGACACCAAACCCAGATGAATGATGTGAAGAAAGGTCAGAGCATATAAGTATCTTTGGAATCTTACTAATAATTAACATTTTATGTTCCCCATATATTCTTTGTGGTGGCATGACATTCCTAAAGTTGTTTCTTTTGAATGCATCACTATTCTTCTTGAAGGGATGTCAAGAATCTAGAAATACATGGTCATTGTCAAACCATGAATTCTTCCGATCTTGCTGAAGCGTAAAGGCCTTAANGTTAGTAATAATTAACATTTTATGTTCCCCATATATTCTTTGTGGTGGCATGGCATTCCTAAAGTTGTTTCTTTTGAATGCATCACTATTCTTCTTGAAGGGATGTTAAGAATCTAGAAATACATGGTCATTGTCAAACCATGAATTCTTCCGATCTTGCTGAAGCGTAAAGGCCTTAAATGAATTCATGCAATATTGGTAGACTAACATTCCTGTGGTGCTCTACCTAGATAGCATATCATTTGCCAGAAAATCACTTATTGTCTACATTATTAATGCTTTTATTAGGAAATTGTGTTTCTTGGATACATCATATGTCATCACATCTATTTCTTAAAGAATTTGCAACTCATCTATCAATGACTGCAAATATACATCAATCCTCTCTTTAGGGAAGTGTCAGGAAGAAGAAAGAGGTCCTCATGCACATCTCAGGTGGTAGATTGTATGACATAACTATCACCTACCAATAAGAGCAGGGCGATGTGGTCTGGTCGTAAAGTGTGAAGCCGTCAGAGCATAAACCTAGTTGGATGTTTTTGTGCCTCCACAGTAAACTTGGGATATGGGCGATCAAAAGTATTCCATGGCACTCATCTGCTGGATGATTAATTGAGTTGTTTTCATCTTATCTGCTTTTATGTCACTTCATATGTAAAGTAGTATGCATAGAACTGTATAGCTGATACACCTAAAATATATAGTATTTTAAATGTATTTTTATACCTATTTTTCAGATTTTGCACTTTAATGGAAGGTATTTATGTGTTTTTCTTTTAGGTACAAGTAAAAAGGTGAAAAATGCTAAANCATTTGCAAGAAAATCACTTATTGTCTACATTATTAATGCTTTTATTAGGAAATTGTGTTTCTTGGATACATCATATGTCATCACATCTATTTCTTAAAGAATTTGCAACTCATCTATCAATGACTGCAAATATACATCAATCCTCTCTTTAGGGAAGTGTCAGGAAGAAGAAAGAGGTTCTCATGCACATCTCAGGTGGTAGATTGTATGGCATAACTATCGCCTACCAAAAAGAGCAGGGCGTTGTGGTCTGGTCGTATAGTGTCAAGCCGTCAGAGCATAAACCTAGCTGGATGTTTTGTGCCTCCACAGTAAACTTGGGATATGGGCAATCAAAAGTATTCCATGGCGCTCGTCTGTTGGATGATTAATTGAGTTGTTTTAATCTGATATGCTTTTATGTCACTTCATATGTAAAGTAGTATGCATAGAACTATATAGCTGATACACCTAAAATATATAGTGTTTTTAAATGTATTTTTATACCTATTTTTCACATTTTGCACTTTAATGGAAGGTATTTATGTGTTTTTCTTTTAGGTACAAGTAAAAAGGTGAAAAATGCTAAAGGAAGTGAAAAAGGATCAAATTTGGAGCAAAGAGGTGAAAATTTTGCTAAAGCATTTTAGCGCTTAAGCGCTAGATCCGATGCTTAAGCGCCGGTTAAACAAAAAAGGCCATGCCACCAGAGGCCTCGCGCTTATGCGTTAGAGGCAGTTATTTGATAATTTTCTTCATTTGACCGAAGTTTGAAGAGGTATTTGAGGCACTTATTGGCTAAAGAGGGTGGTTATGAACACTAGAAACAAAAATATTATTAAAAGACTTATGATAGGAGGCATCCCTTGGAGAATACATCGAATTGGGACACATTTTGAAGAGTTATCAAGACACTTCTTGAAGATTTATAAGAGATGGAAGTTGAGACTTTTTAAAGTGTGCTTGAAAGTTCTAAAAAGTGTTCAAAACGAGAGAATTTTGGAAAGATTTTCAGGCAGCACAACTTTACTTTATCTTTTTTGTTTTTAGTTTCTTTTGAGAGTGTTGTAAAAAAGAAGAGATTCAAAGGAACTTCAAGAGTTTGGTGAAATATTTGAGATAAGTTTTTATCTTTTGTTTTGAACTACTTTTAGTTTAATCGAGACTTCTTCTTGGTTTGACATTGATTTCTACTTTTAAACTAAAGTGAGTTTTTTTTTCTTCATAGATCCTAAGTAGTTTTCTTTATCTTTCTCCTTAAAATGATAATAAATTAAAGTGTTGGATAGAAGTTGTGGAGAGTATTGATCATTAACGTTGGAAGATGTTGTAATGATTTAAATCCATGAACTTCATTTACTTCTTGATTTGGCCTATCTAGATGTTAAAATTTAAGAATCAGGCTGGTATTGTCTCAGTCAACAATTTGAAATAATCACATGAAGTTATATGAATGAGAATGCAATTCATATGTTGTAGTGCAAATAGATAGGGAAATAATCTTTAAAGGGTGTAGAGTTAGAGAAATTTAAAGTGACAGGTTAAAGCCCCCAACTTGGTTTATTGTTTTAGGTTCTGATACGAGATAATGACAAGTTAAAGCCCCCAACTTGGTTTATTGTTTTAGGTTCTGATATGAGATGTTAGCCCCCAGGGTGAGCCCTCAACTTGGTTTATTGTTTTAGGTTCTGATACGAGATGTTAGCCCCCAAGTGGAGGGAATCAGGGAACTCTAGAGTGAAGTTGGTATCTTCCCTGCCTAGTCTGTCTTTAGAATTATTCAAATTTTAAATTAACAAATGTTCTTTATAGTATCTCTAGTAAGGGTAAAGAATATAATTGCTATTATTTCGCACAACAAAATTTACATACTACCACAATAGAATTTATATGCTTATTACTGATTCATGATAAGGAGAAATATATTTTCAAATTCAGTGCTTTTCTTTTACATAAACTCAAGTTATCTTTTTAATTTTTTACTGTTTTGTCAAAATATCAAAAATATCAAAAAGATTCAAATTTTAGTTACTGTGAATACATCTATAGTTCAAGTAATTGTCTTTTTAAAATAGAAAATTTGTCGTTTAATAGAGCATATTGTGTATTTCCTTATGGGTTCGATATTCAGGTATAAATAAAAAAATCCTGTATTATTTAATAACGATACGTATACTTGCGTAGTATCCCAATATATAAATTAAAGAGTTAAATTCCTATTTGCTTCAGGATCAAGTTTTGACTCTGTTGCAAAGTAATGAAATATAAGTGAAAATATAATCAAAGACATTGTTATACTGTTGCATATAAGTAGTAAGTCAGGATCAAGTTTTTTGCATCGTTGCTGGGGAAAATTATTAATTTAAAAGCAAATTTCTACTTTTAGAAAGTCTTATTTAAACTTTAACAATTATTGTATTTTATTTTANATATTTTTTTTTCTGGATGGATATACTGGTTATCACTAAATTCAAATAACTCCTGAGGATCAATAGAAAAAAAATTTTACCAGTCCTTGTGGTACTTTGCTTTTAGAAGAATGCCCATTGGTTTATGTAATTCCCCTACTACATTTCAAAAATGTATGATGGCAATTTTTTTTTCATTTAATTGAAAAGGGATTAAAGTATTTATGATGATTTTTTAGTGTTTGGAACTTCATTTGACTCATGTTTAGAACATTTATCAAAACTTCTTAAGCACTTTGAAGAAACAAATTTAGTCCTTAATTGGGAAAAATGCCAATTTATGGTTGCAGTAGGAATTGTATTAGGACATAAAATATCAGAAAATGGTATGAAAGTAGATCCTGCTAAAATTCAAGTAATCACCAATTTACCTTATCCAACAAATGCAAAGGGAATTAGAAGTTTTTTAGGACATGCTGGATTCTACAGACGATATATTAAAGACTTCTGAAAAATTCCTAAGCCTTTAAGCCATTGCTGGAGAAAGATGCAATTTTCAATTTTGATGAGGAATGCTTAAAAGCTTTTGAATTATTAAAATAAAAATTAGCCACTGCACCAAGTATAATTTCACCAGTTTGGGAAAACATTTTGAATTGATGTGTGATGTTGGTGATTATGTTATTGGAGTTGTTTTAGGATAAAGATATGATAAATTTTTTAAAGTAATTTACTTTGTTAGTAAAACTCTTAATGAAACTCAAATTAACTATATAACCACTGAAAAAGAGTTATTAGCAATAGTATATGTCTTTAATAAATTTCAATCATATTTAATTAGAACTCATTGTGTAGTGCATACAAATCATTCTGCTATTAAGTACTTATTGAAAAAGAAGGATGCTAAACCTAGACTCATAAGATGGATTCTTCTTTTGCAAGAATTTCATCTTGAAATAGTAGATCGAAAGATAATTGAAAATTAAATTGCTGATCATTTGTCTAGGCTTGAGTTAGAAAAATCACCCTATTTTTAAAAAGAAATTGATGAACATTTTTTAGATGAAAAATTGTTCAATATTAATGAGTGGTGTGTTTCGTGTTATGTCAACATTGTAAACTTTCTTGTTAGTAATATTATACCATATGGAATGACATACCAATAGAAGAAGAAATTTATTTCTGAAGCTAAGACTTATTTTTGGGATGACCCATTTTTATATAAACAAGGAAATGATCTGATTATTCGAAGATGTGTAACATTAGAAGAAACTTGTGAAATTATCCAAAAATGTCATAATTCTGATTTTAGGGGATATTTTGGTGTTGATAAAACAACATACAATCTGGTATCTATTGGTCTACTATTTTTAGAGATGTTAATACTTATATTAAAACTTGTGATAGATGTCAACGAGTAGGTAATATTTCTATAAGAAATGAGATGCCCCTCAATTATATGCTAGAAGTTGAATTATTTGATGTTTGGGGATTAGATTTTATGGGACCATTTATACCATCTTTCGGAAATTTATATGTTAGTAGTAGACTATTTATCCAAATGGATTGAAGTTGTTGCTTTACATTGATGTGATGGTCAAAGTGCAAAATTTTTGTAAATGAACATATTTTGTAGATGTAGGATGCCAAGAGTTATCATTACTGATAGGGGAAGTCATTTCAGAAATGTCATAATAGAAAAATTATTAAAGAAATATCATATAAATTATAGAATTGCTTCTCCTTATAATCCTCAAACAATTTATTTAGCTGAATTATCCAATCAAGAAATTAAAAGAATTATGGAAAAATCTGTTACTCTAAAAAAAATGGATTAGTCAGTCAAAATTGACTATGCTTTGTGGGCTTATAGGACTGCATATAAAACTCATATAGGAATGTCCCCATATATGTTAATATTTGGGAAAGTTTTTCACTTACTAGTTGAACTAGAGCATAAAGCATATTGAGCGATTAAAGAGTTCAATTATATTTTGAAATATGTTGGTGAGAAAAGATTATTGCCATTAAATGAGCTTGAAGAGACGAGGAATGAATTTTATGAAAGTGTTAAGATTTACAAAGAAAAGATGAAGAAGTGGCATGATCAAGGGATTTTTCCTTAAAATTTTCAGCCAGGGCAACAAGTTTTGCTATATAATGTAAGGTTAAAATTATTTCCAGGAAAACTTAAGTCTAAGTGGATGGGGCCATTTGTAGTGATAAAAGTTTATCCTTATGAAGCTGTGGATATTAAAGATTCTAAGACTGATAAAGTAGTTAAAGTGAATGGTCATAGATTGAAAACTTATTTTGTTGGGGATCAATATAAAATTAATGAAGGAATGATGTTGAGTCAACCAAAATAAACACTGCTTACGTTGGGCTGACGACGTTAAACCAAGCTCTTTGTGGGAGGCAACCCGTAGTTATCAGTGTGTTTTACTTTGAATATTGTTTGTTTGTGATTAAGAAAATTAAGGTAGTATTTTTGAGACTATTAAGTCTTAGCATTGATTTTAAAACTTTATTTTGTAACCTAGACATGTTAGAATGTAAATTTGGACATTTAGTTGACTGGTGCAAAAATGTGCACTAGCGCTTAAGCGTCAATATTTGACGCTTAAGCATGGTAGTTAAAAAATATGTTCTAAATTAAGATTCTAGATGGTTTAACCGCTAATTGGTTTGTAAAAACGTGCCAAGGCAGTTCCAAGAAGTGCTTAGAAGTTATTGGAGTGATTTGACATATAAATAAAAAGGTTTAGTGAAGGAATTTTTGCCCCAAATCATTTTCCAGCTCTAAAGTTTATAAGAAAGAGAGATTTTGATAAGATGTCTTCATGGGAGATGGATTTGAAGAAGAAGGAAGAGACCATTAAGAAGAGATTCATTAGTCAAAGTGCACAATGATGTATAACGATTTCTCAGCCATTAGTACCGATAGAGTATCCAAAAAGATCAACAAAATTGAGACTACATGACTTTACTTGAGACCAAGGTAATTGAGATTCATGCACATCTTGAGCATATTGGATGGTAATTGAAATGAAATTTATCTATACTAGTTATATAAAGGAAGCAGATAAGGAGATGTTTCTTAAGCAGAAATAGATTGAAGAGGAAAGTATCAGAGCTTGACACCATCGTCCATTTTATCAACTTTATATTTTGATTCCCTCAGGACAGAATAATGAGAGACCGGAGTTTGTCCCATCAAATGAAGAGTGGAATTATGTTCTATGACTGAGTTTGTTTGTTAGGAGTCATTGTGTTTATGTGTTAGTGTTTAAGTTTTGCTTTTTAGTGTTTATGTTTTTATGTTTTTAATTGTGAATGTTTGTTAAGTGTTCGTGCTTAGAAAATTTTCTCATCCAAGACTATTTGGAGTGAGAATTAAGTGTTATATGCATTTGTAATTGTTTATGAATGAAAATATACATTTATTTGTGTGAAAATTAGTGTTATTTTTATCCTCGAATTGAATTGAGTTATATAGAGAATTTTGAGAGCGAGGAGAGCTAAAGGAGATGATAATAGTCATGTAAGTGTTATAAGACCATTTAGGGGTGATATACTTAGGAAAATAGTGCATTTTACTTAAGTTCAAAAATTTCAAAAATCGTGCACTGGCGTCTAAGTGCCACATCTCACGCTTAAGTACGAAGTAACCCGAGAGGAAGGCGCGTAAGCACCAATTATCCATGCTTAAGCATCGATTCACGAAAACTAATTCGCGAATGGTTAAAATTGTAAAATTAACCCAAAAATCACCATTTTTCACCCTCCTGCTACCTTCAACCTCTCAAAATTGCGATTTTGGAGAGCTAGGGCACACTATTAAGTGGAGATCTCTTGGTGGAATCAAGAAAAATTTGCTAGATTCGGATTTCTTAAGGTAAGAGCTTTACTTCTATGTAAAAATTTTGGATTTTCATCATGTATTTTGAGTACATTTGGAAGAAATCAAAAACTCACCATTCATGGTGAAAAATGAGGAAAAATCTATGGAAATTTCCTATGAAGTGAAGTTTAAGCTTTTGGAAGTTTGGTTTAGTAGTTTAGACTTGATTTTTAAAGTTATTTTTGGAATTTTTTAAAATTGTAGAATGGCACCAAGAATGAAGAGGAGTAAAGGAAAGAGCCTTTTTGATTCGAGCAAATTTGTGAGCTTAAAAGCTTAAGATAGGTACAGTGATGTGATGCAATCACGAAAGCTTATCCAGGAACGCTGTTTTAAGAATTCAGGTGGATCTGTGGAAGATCTGATCGTTCGACAACAGTGGGAACGATTCTGTTGTTTTTCTGTTATTACAGTTATATCTGTTGTTAGGAAGTTCTATGCAAACCTCCCTGAAGCTGAAGTTGATAGAGTCATGGTTCAAGGAAAGTTGGTACCTTTTTCACCAAAAGTAATCAATTTATTCTATTATTTGCCATCAGATACTTTATATTTTTATGCGAATTATAGTCCGACTGAGATGAAGCTAGATGAGATTTTTTCTTATTTGACTGTTGGAAGATGACTCTAAAAGATCACAAATGAGAGGAGAGTCAATTTTTCCACATCAAATTTAAGTGCACCTTCGAAGGCATGACATTATTTTATTTTTTCCCATCTATTACCAACAAATCATCTCAGTGAAGTTTCCAGAGAGAGAGCGATGCTAAATTATTGTATTCAGGAAGGAAAGCTTATCAACATAGGAGCTTTAATATATCAGACTATCATCAGTTCTGCCACTGCTGCTACTACGACAGGTCTGGGATTTGCTTCCTTGATCTTTTCTATATGTGAGCAGTCTAGAATAAGATATGATAGCCAGGAGGAAGTACAGTTGCCTCTAAAGCCTATTACAAAGGTGAATGTGATGACTTATTCTGAACATTCTACTTTTGGCTGGAGAGGAGGATTTTCAAGGAGCTATAGAATGGAAACATCTGCTGCTTCTACATCTAGACCATCTACCTCACGTGCTTCTACTTCTAGAGGTGAGTATACTGAGACCCAATATCAATAATTACAGAGGATGATGGATAATATTAATTATACTGCTGATAAAGTTTAGAATTTAGAGTGTTTTATAGAACATACTGATAGATATAATAGAAGAAAAAGTGATTATGAAGAGAAATTTCACTCATCTTTGGAGAGCCTCATTAGGGGTAATCCAGGAGTGCAATTTCCTCCATATCCACAATACCCTGATTATGAGCCTGCAGATTTCTGGGATAGCAGTGATTCTGAGAATGATGAGTAGGACAATGAGATTTATTATTATGTTTGTATTATGATATGGACAATGTAGTCTGAGTATCTACATTTGCATTTATGTGTTTATTTGGACTTGAGACATGTGAGTGATGTGTGTTTATGCTTTGGAACTAAGACATGTATATTTGTGTGTTAGTTTAGATTTTGTGATGTATGAGACTATTATTTTATTTAGTTTTATTGTGACGTTTTGTTTTTTTTAATAGTTTGTTTTAAAATGCTTGGGTAGTAACTATTGTTGTGTGTTTTGTACAATGTTAGTTAGTTAAGGATTGAACTTGATTTTTTTTCTTTTAAAAAGTTGAAAATCTTGCTAAATTTTGTTTTAAAATTTTAAACTAAAAGAACTTTTACCCTGTATTTTTCTTTTATCTTGTTAGTGTGTTTGTTTTCATGTTGAGACTGTGAAGTCAAAGTTAGTGTGTTAGTTATTTTTATGTTTGTACCCACTACATAGAAATCTACTGAATCTCTAAATGTTAAATTGAAATGAAAATGATAGAAAATTAATTAAAAATTAATTTTACTCATGTTTTTAGTTTTATACTTGTACACTTAGGATATAAAAATTTGTGTAAGCATGTTCTTTCAATTTTCATTCTTGTTTATATAAATCTGCAGCTAAATTGTTTAATCTGTAAAAAATTTAAGTTCTGGGGAAATTAAAAATATTTTCAAAACTTAAATTTTATTTGTTCTCCAATGTTCTACAAGTGAATTTGATTTTAAAAGAAAAATAATCATGTATATGAAGTTATATTAGGGGAAGTAAAATTTGATTTTAGAAATGAGTAAGAAAATTTAGTTGAATTTTTTAGTAAGGAAGAAAAACTTTAAGTTAAAAGTTTTAATATAGAAAATGTTAAATATAAATAACTATCTTTAGTAAGAAAAATTGTACTTTTGAAAAATTTAGAAATTTAAACTTTTATTTGTAATGCTTAAATTTCTTTNATTCAAGGTAATTTAAGCATGTGTTAAATGATGTTTCAAGTACAGAGAAATCATCCATAAATACTTCCAATCCATCATTAATTAACTTACTAAATATGGACAAACACCATCCATAAATACTTCCAATCCATCATCAATTAACTTACTAAATATGGACATCATACATCTCCGGAATGTTGCAGATGCATTACATAATCCGAAAGACATTCTTCTAAAAGTAAAAGTTCCAAAATGTTTAGTAAATGTTTTCTTTTCTTGATCTTCAGGAGCAACAGGTATTTGATGGTAACCGGTATATCCATCTAAAAAGTAAAAATATTTGTGCCCAGCAAGTCTATCCACTATCTGATCTAAAAAGGGTAAAGGGAAGTGATATTTCCTGGTGGCAGTGTTTAATTTTCTATAATCAATAGATACGCCACCCAGTAACTTTTCTGATAAGTATTAATTCATTATTTTCTTTTATTTCAACAGTAACTCCTCCTTTTTTAGGAACACAGTGAATTAGACTTACCCACGCACTATCTGAAATAGGATATATAATTCCAGTGTCTAACCATTTCAAAATTTCCTTTTTTACTACTTCTTTCATTATCGGATTCAATCTCCTTTGTGGATCAACTCTTGGTTTATATTGTTCATCTAATATAATTCTGTGCATACAGATTGAAGGATTGATTCCCTTAATATCAGCTAAGGTCCAACCAAAAGCTTTCTTATATCTTTTTAATGTATCTAACAGTCTTTGCTCTTACAGTTCATTTAATTCTGATAATAACAGGTAATGAAGATGAGTCTCCCAAAAACACATACTTCAAGTGGTTAGGTAATGTTTTCAACTCAAGTTCATATTGTTTTATAATTGATGAAACTAGATTCTTATCAGCATTTCCTGTAATATCTAGCATCTCAAATCTTTCCTGAACATATACATACTTCAAGTGGCTAGGTAATACTTTCAACTCAAGTTCAGGTGGTTTTATAATTGATGGAAATAGATTCTTATCAGCATTTCTGTAATATCCAACATCTCATATAATCTAATTCTTCATTTTCTAATTTATCTAGAATAATTTTATCATTCTCTTCAATTTGTTCTTTAAAATGCTCTTCTTTTTCAAAATACTTTTTGTCTTCAAAATGTTCTTTAAAATGTTCATTCAGTAGATGTTCAATAATTTCCATGCGAAAACACTCATTATCTCTTTCAACAGCAGGGTATTTCATAGATTTCACAATGTTAAAAGTCACTTCTTGATCATTTACTCTCGTAGTTAATTCTCCTTTTTGAACATCTATCATAGCTTTTCTAGTAGCTAAAAATGGTCTCCCTAAAATGATAGGTATTTCTTTATCTTTCTCCATATCTAAAACAATGAAATCCACAGGAAAGATAAATTTGTCCACTTTTACTAACACATCTTCTATAACTCCCTTAGGATATGTAACTGAATGATCAGCTAACTGTAGAGTTACAGAAGTAGGTGAAACTTCTCCTAATCCTAATCTTTTGAAAATTGATAGAGGCATAAGATTAATGCTGGCTCCCAAGTCACATAAAGCTCTTCCACAAAATTTTTCATCGATAGCACACAGTATAGCGAAATTACCAGGATCTTTTAATTTTTCAGGAAGCTTTTTCTGAATAATTGCACTACACTCTTCGCTAAGTGCAATAGTTTCGTTGTCTGTGAACTTCCTTTTCTTGTTCAGAATATCTTTTATAAATTTCACATAATTGGGCATCTGCTCTAAAGCTTCTACAAAGAGAATGTTCACCGGTAACTTTTTAAGAATTTCTAAAAATTTAGAAAATTGTTTATTCTGTATGTGTTGCTTCAACCTTTGAGGAAACAGTGGTGGAGGTTTCTCCACAGTAATTTTCATTGGTGTAAATGGATATTCTAAATATGGGTACTCATGATCCTTTTCTTTTTGGATATCCACTTTCTCTTTTTCAGTTTCTATTTCTTTTTGTAATTTTGTCTCTAATTCTTTTCCACTTCGTAATTGAATCGCTTTGATTTGTTCTTTTCCTTGATCTTTAAGATTTGGTTCCACAATACTCAGAAAAGTTCCTAATGTTCTGTACTAAGCGTAGTAGCGATATGCCCTAATTGTTCAAAGCCCATGTTTAATATCAACTCTTCCATAGAGAACTTCTTCTCCTTAATTTGAGTATTACTGTTAAATCATGGAGGATAAGAAGGTCTATAGTTAATATTTCCCTGGTTGGATGAATTTCCTAATGGGTTCATTGAGTTGTTTGCCCATTGTTGATTGGTAGAAGAATTGTTATTCCAATTAAAATTTGGATGATTCTTCCAACCTGCGTTATAATAGTTCAAATATGGGTTGTTCAGTATATTAATAGCATTTAATGTCTCATATAAAGGTTGAACATCCACAAATTGCCTAGATGAATTTTCTTCCATCATAGGAGGTGTTGAAGAAATTTAAAGTCTCATATGAAGGTTGAACATCCACAAATTGCCCCAGATGAATTCTCTTCCATCATAGGAGGGAGAATAATTCATCCCATAATGATCTAATTTCTTTGATATCGCAGCAATCTGTGAAGCTAACAATTTAAAGTCTCATATGAAGGTTGAACATCCACAAATTGCCCCAGATGAATTCTCTTCCATCATAGGAGGTGTTGGAGAATAATTCATCCCATTATGATCTAATTTCTTTGGTATTGCAGCAATCTGCGAAGCTAACATAGATATTGCATCAGAATCATGGATACTATCAACTCTTTTAGGATTTACCCGCTCAGAGGGCCATTGAAAATTGTTGGTAGTCATCTCTTCTATATGAAATAAGCCTCATCAAAAGGTTTTGACATTAAAGAACCACCAGACGCAGCATCTATATTCGATCTAAGAGATCCCACTAATCCATCATCAAAAGTTTGAATTATTAACCAATCTGGTAACGAATGATGAGGACACTTCCTAAGAAGATCTAAAATCCTCTCCCAAGCTTCATATATTGACTCTCCATTAATCTGACAAAACGATGTTATGTCATTTCTTAGTTTAGCAGTTTTGGATGGAGAGAAATATTTGGATAGAAAAACGATGTTATGTCATTTCTTAGTTTAGCAGTTTTGGAAAGGGAAATATTTGGATAGAAATTTGTTCTCCCCAAATTCTAATAGATCCAGCTGCTAACGAATTTAACCACATCTTAGCCTTATCCCTAAGTGAAAAACTGAAAGTTCTCCCCAAGTTCTATTAGATCCAGGTGCTAAAGAATTTAACCACATCTTAGCCTTATCCTTCAGTGAAAAAGGAAATTCTAAGTCTAACAGCATCGTTTGAGACTCTGTCATATTTAAAAGTAGCACATAGTTCTAAAAAAACTAGCAAGGTATAAATTATAATCTTTATTTGGTGTACCTCTAAATTGATTGTTTTGTGCCATTTGGATAATAGCAAGTTTAAGCTCAAATGAATTAGCAACTACATCAGGATTTTAGATAGATAAGTGAATCTCATATGCTGTAGGATTTGCATAATCTCTTAGGGGTCTAGGTTGGTGTTCATTCTCTATTCCTTGATTGTTCAGATTGTTTTCCATTGTTTCAAAATTTCTAGTTTCTCTTCTTGATTTTCTAATTCTTCTAACAGTGCGTTCTAATTCCAAATCGTAGGGTATAAGATTTTCAGGTCTAAATTTACGCATACAATTTGAAATCAGTACACTCAGTAATATAATATAAATATAAATATAAAAATAAGTTGCAATTTAAGTAAAAATTTTCTAATAATCCTAATTTGGTCTGTTACTATGATCGTGATTTTACTCACTTGCTCAATCACTCCCCGGTAACGGCGCAAAAAACTTGACCGACTTTTTGTAAATCGACAAATACAACAATTTGATGGCGCTACTAGAAGATTTAATTGCCAGCAATGGCGTCCAAAGACTTGATCACGACTTTATAGATGTGCTTGATTTGATTAAGATGTATAAATATAATATTCAATAATATTAAAGTCGAATTTGTCAATGCAAGTATACGTATCGCTTAAGTAATATAGGGCTCTAATGGAGTCCTAGATATTGATCCCACAAGGAGGGTTTTAGAATTACAGACTAAGACCTTAGAAAAGGAAGACTTTAATCACAACAACGACGTTCAATTTGCTCATCTGTCACTAATAAGCAATTGAAATAAACAGATAATTTTAATAACTAATAAATAACTAATGATATAAAGTAGGGTTTAATTGTGATATTCAGGATAATTTTAATAACTAATAAATAACTAATGATATAAAGTAGGGTTTACTAACTAATAAATAACTAATGATATAAAGTAGGGTTTAATTGTGATATTCAATATATAAGAAATCATCCTTCTCCTTATCAAGAAATTTTAGTGAATGGATAAAATGAACTAGTTCAATTTATATTGTGTCAAATAGGAGCATTCTTATTCTTTACCCTTTTGTCCAAACATAAAGAACATTGACTAATCCTATGCTTGGTTAATGATTCTGCGGCTAGGCTAGGAGGATACCGGCTCTCACTTCGGAGCTCCCACGTTCCCCTCACGATTCTGTGGCTAGGCTGGGAGGATACCGGCTCTCACTTCGGAGCTCCCACGTTCCCCTCACCTGTTTACTGAATTTGTGGCTAGGCTGGGAGGATACCGGCTCTCACTTCGGAGCTCCCACGTTCCCCTCACCTGAGAGCTAACATCGACACATCAACACCCAAATGATAGGACCGAATTGGGGATTTTAGTCTGTCACTCTAAAATCTCTAATTCTTCGCCTGATAATAATATTTCCCTATTTATTTGCACCCAACTTGTAAGAGCTTTGACCTCCCTGAATATTGGATGTAACCTTCACTTTAGTTGTAAAACTCAACATATTTTAACAAATTAATTGGGTAGATTGAAAGTAAATTAAGATCAAAGTGAAAAGATCATCACAATTTCTTAAACATTTTCATGGCTTCACCAATTCAAATCATCATTTCACAAATCTTGAGATAAGGAGAAAGATAGAGAAAACTACTCAGAACTCATGGGGAAAACGCAACAAAACTCGGAATTCATATATAAAATCAAAGTCATACAAACTACAACAAGTAAATAACTTATCTCTAATTTCTCCCCAAGAACACTCTTTGAAGTTCCTCTGAATCTCTTCCTTTCTTTATAGCACACAGAATTCCTCTTCAAAGTAGCAAGGAGGAAGAAATATCTCACTTTCCCTCCACTCTTATAATCTCTCGAAGAATTCCTCACAATTGTTACACTCTATTGGATGAAAGCTCCAAGGCCTCTACCACTCTTCTATTTTCGGCCAAAATATTCTTTTAAAGTTGTGGATGAGCTTTCCTAAGAGTTGCCTAAGCATCCCTTCAAAATTTGGCCTTATCCAAAGCTTGAGAAGGCATAACCGTCGATCTCGGTGTTGGTGGCCTCGAGGGTGCCGTCGACGGGCTTCTGGAGAATTTTGTTTTGTATTCTTGGGAAAATCTCACCGTCGGCGGCGTCGAGGGCACCGTCGACGGCCTAGTTCAAATCTCCACATTTTGGTCCTTTTCGCTCCAAATTTGCTCCTTTTTGCATCTTTTTGCTCCAATGACCCTAATTCATCATTCCTGCAACAAAACATCAAAAATACATTTCTTTAAAGTGCAATATCATTAAAAATAATATAAAATAGGTATGAAAATCTCAACATATTTTTCTTTGGTCAGCAGTGATGTATCAATTATCCCTAAGAGTAAGGTAATTATCATTTGTAATTTAATTTTAAAAATTATGTGGGTGAAGACCTTTAAAGAGACAAGTTAGTGTTATTGGAACACTTAACCAAATTTTGGTCGTAATATGGCTTGCAGTGCTTGAAAGATGTTTTAATTTTAAATGATGTTAACTTTTTTAATACTTATTTAAATGAAACTTGATTTAGCCTAAGTTACTACTAAGCCCTTACGACCTAGGTGAGTGCCTTAATTAAATTTGAAAAGATTAAGCTTTAGTCATAATTCACGATTTAAATTTTATTTGAAAATCAAAATTAATGTATTAAATTGATTAATTATTGACTTCAAAAGTCATATCCCTAAATCCTGGGTTCATGTTATTTTAATAAACTTCCAAATTTTAATAATTTAGAAATTTATTAACTTGTCTTTTCAATTAAGAATGTGAGGTTGGTTTTTACCAATTAACCTCTTATGTTTCAAACATTCAAATTAAGATTAGAGGTTGCCCATTTCTCTTCTTGAATTAAGCCTAAATGTTAATTAAGGCTAAATTTTCAAAATTACACATTTGCCCCTAAGGCTCTTTAACACTTCATAAATTTAGTAAAATTAAATTCAAATGACTTTGAAATTTTTATCCTACCTCATTCATGGGTCAATTAAGAGTAATTTAAATGACTTTGAAATTTCTATTCTATCTCATTCATGGGTCAATTAAGACATCAGAGGAGAAAATGTGATTTTCAAAAATTTAATTGAATTTATATAATTCTTGCCATGCAAAAATAGAATTCTTCAAATAAAATTCCTAACTTGACCAAGGTAAACTTTAATCCCTTAAAAATTTTACTGAAGGTAGACATAGACTAGAGAAGCCTTTGGACTAAATTTCATGATTTTTTGAATTTTATTTGAATTTTAAGAATTATTTTATATTTTAGGGTATTTATTAAATATAAAATATTTTAAATGGGGAAAATTAACTTTCATATTTTTGAAAAGTCCTCCTAAGGTCAGGGGACTCAGAGGAGAAGATTTTAAAGTTTTTTTTTTTTAAATTTTATTTGATTTATTGGAATTATTTTTAGTGAAAACTCATTTTTAGCCTTTAAAAAATTATTTTTTAGCTTTGAAATTCAGTTTCTTTCTTTAGAAAATCAAGAAAAATATTCTAATTGTTCATAAGTGCTTAGGAAGCAATTTAGAATATTTTCATTAGTTTTATTATTTTTTTTATTTTTAGGGATTTTTAATTATTTAAATATCTAAAATAGGCTAAAAATCAAGTTTTTATTTTAAATATTATTTTATTTTTAGAAAATACCCCTAATCACAGAGAACTCAAAAACTAAGTTTTATAATTTTTCAAGTTATATTTTAATTATTAAAAATCATTTAAATGCCAAAAATGTTATTTAACTTGAAAAATTAATTTAAGTAATTAAATGAACTTAAAATGCTTTAAAATTTTTATGGTGAGTTCTCTGGATCCTAAAAAAAAGTGGAGTTCAAAAATCATGTTATTTTGTTGTTTATATTTTTCAAAATTAATTATTTTAGTGATTTGTGGTTTGTAAGGATTAAGTGTGTTTTGAATGACTTGGCTCATTAGAAATTTTCCTAAGGGTTCTATGGTCATAGTAAACCTTCCAAAATTTTCTTGGATTTTTCCAGGCAACATGCTAATCTACATGATTAATTTAAGCCAATAATGTATATAAATTTGAAAAATATGATTATTTTTCTAGGGACTCCTCTGACTTTGAAAAAATCAAGGAATGTTTCCTAAGATAGAGGCAACGACATACTAAAATTTCAAGCCATAGTGTGATAGCTACATGCATGGATAATCAAAACATTTAAATCAATTTTTAATTAATTAAAAATAAAATATGCATCAAATGGAGTTAAAATTATTTCCACATTGTTCTTTGCTGTTCACTGAGCAAGAGAGTATTTTTATTTTATTTTTATGATTTTTCTACACCTCAACCTACGGAGGCTCTGAAACTCCACGCGATGTGCTCCCATTCGACCCCTCCATCTACCTCAGTGCTTACTCGGCTCGCAGCTTATGTTCCGAAGCGCTGTCCGGCTTGATCTCGATCGTCCATCTGATACATGTGCGATCGAACAATGCTCCGTCATCGTCACCGAAAGCCTAGCTCGAGAACCGTCCATCTTCTAGCCTTAAGATCTCTCTTATTTCTTAACCAAATTAAGTGAATTTTTTTTAAATGCTCGTTTAGACTTGAGGAACATATCCATATGGTTATGATGCCACGAAATCAACTCAAAACAAATGAAGAGTTCAAATAGGCTTGGGAATAAGAGAAGCTTTATACCTTGGCTCTGAGAAATGAAGCTTCAATCAAAGGTTCTTGGCACGTTCGTTGGGGTCCAAGGAGGCTAGAGATTGAGTCTTTGTTCTTGATGTAAGGCCTAGATGTGATTTTGATCAAACCCAATTTTAGGTGTTGGTCTAGAGCTATTGTAGAGGCTATTTCAGAAGGTGATTTTATGGGGCTTAAGCTTCTTTCTCAGTTCTGAAGGTGTGGGCACAAGTAATCGAAGTTTCGTGGACTGTGGAAGTGTAATGAGCTCTGTCCTGATTTTTGGCAGAGGTTTGAGCTCAAAATTGAGTTTCCACAGTGGAATTCAGTGGGGGAAGAGGGTGAATTACACTGAGAGGATCTCAGAGATGCTCTGTGAGAAGTTTGGGGCTCTCTCTCTAAGAAATTTTCAGCACACCTCCCATGGTCGTGAAGGTGAGTTTTTAGAAAATGTCCATGGGGTGGCTCTCAGCGCAAATATTTGGGTGCATTGTCGTGCTTAGGTGGAGGGCAGAGGAGCTCTACAATTTGATTTGGCTGAGATGGCCTCTAGGTTTGATTTTGGGTAAAGTTCCATGGGGTGGCTCTCAGTTTTGAGCTTCTCCGGTGACTAGGCCGGCCGAACATAGTAGAGGGAGGTGGCTAGGTGCTCAAAGCATCCAGGGAATTCTGTCAAAGCAACTTAATGCAATGAGGTTTAGTTTTGGTAAGGGTATCTTAAGCATACGCATTTTTGGAAATAAAAGAATTGGCAAACTTGCCTTGACTCATGCTTGATGCAATTAGGGAACCAAATCTTTATGCAAACGTTTTATATATAGTTAAGGCAAAAAGAATTGGCAAACTTGCCTAGAAATAGAATGCATGGCTCTCAAAGTTAGATACCAAAATGCTAGGAGCACTTGCCTAGTCTAGAGTGCCCATCTTCCGATGAAACTTACCCAACCATTAAGATACTCATCTAGGGCCTCGAAATTTAATCTATCGAAAGGAAATAGATTCTTTTCATTAATAGGCATAACCATCAAAACACATACCACGAGAGAGACTTGCATGTACAAACTAGGATTATGATCATTATGTCCATATATATGTAACTAGCATAATACATATTTATTATTTTGTAGTGTAATGTTGACCTCATTTTTTGGTCAACCCTTTTTTCCTTGACTCATGCTTGGCTAGATTTCCCTTGAGCTTGATTTTGTACAAACCCTAACATTATATTTTTCTTCCCTGAAGCTATTATAAGGCTGAAAACCTCACCTTTTAAGTTCCATAAGAATTATTATCACTAATAAAGATCTTGAAAATCAATTTGATGGTCAATTGGAATAATTGTTATGTAATATTCTTGAATTCAGAGTTTTCAGGGAAGGCGATTATCGTCGAAAACTCTAAAATTTATCATTTTCTTTTACAGGTTGATCTAATAATCCAATATATACTCTGTAAGTTTCCTAATATTCATATTCATATATGAAAACTATGCAAATTAGTTTGGTGGTCACCAACCATTATTTTTCTTGTAAAATTTTGTACTTAGGTTTTCAATAAATAAAAAAAGTCCCACTTAAAAATTTGTAACTAAACATTGTTTTTGAAAATGAACTTTACCATTGTATTCATATTGTCAAAATCTTTCAAATGAGTCCCTTTCTGCTCAATTCTAATCTGATGTGGGTGCCTTTTGAGTAAACAATAATCAGGAGAGAAAAAATGATAATTTTGATAATAAAATGTCAATTTGGTCATAACTCATTCAAATTGACATCAAATCAATTTTATTTTTTTGAAATACTTGTTCTAAACATAGAAATATTCTATTTGTACATAAAATTCAAAAAAAATTATGTAAATTTCTTAATTGTTTGTCAATCAAATTGGCCAAGGTCAGTTTTTTGACCATAAACACCCTAAACCGCCTCATAACCTCCTTCCGAAAACTACCACAAAAATTCAAATGGTCATATCTTGAGCTAGAGAACTCCATTTTTGAAGCAATTTAGTCCATTGGAATTCCTATTTTGTCTTCTTTCAAATGGAATATGAGTTTAATTTTCCTAATTATCTATGCAAAGTTATGATTTTTCTCTCATTGCTCAAAATTACTTCTATGCCACTTAATCTCGACCATCCGTTTAATTTCCTATCTAACCACCGTCGTTTTGCCACATCACTCATTCTAATACTTAATTCTAATTGGTACACATCAATCCAATTGAAATCCACCTCATATTCCCTCCAAATTTTATAAAACCCTTAATTTAAAGTTTGAACAACCTCCTTATTCCTAGCCCTTCCTCCTCCCATAACTACTTTCCCTCCAATCTAACCACCCACTCCTCCATTATCTCCACAAAAACTGAACCAAAACTCTCAAATTTAGAATATACATGCCTCTTTCCTTCCTCCCCCTCTCATCCCATTCAAATTTCTATTCTCCCATGTCTAAAATTGAGACGCAACAAGCCCAAATGGTGCACTCCTTTGGAAGTTCTGCAATAATTTGACAAAAGCCAAGCAAGAAGGAGAAGCAAGGAAAAAGGGACACCAAGCCAAGCAAATTCAACAACAAAAGCAAAGGTATAACATATCTTGCTCCATGGAAAGTTAAATCATTTCATGCTTGCATGCATATTTTAAAATCTATCATGTTACTTGCAAAATTCGTTCAACTCCTTTCATGTTTCATGATTTTGTTCGTTTATCTATCTCCTACAAATTTATTTTGACGTTAATTCATGTAACCATCCATGTTCCATGCATAAACCATAGAGCTCTTGTTTTAAATTCATTGCATTGGATTAATTGAATATTATTGCATGTAGTTAATAGGTTTTCTTATTTGTTTAGTCAAAACCAAAAATCCATGTATGCTTCCATTGAAATTCGTTTAGGGATTTGCTTTCAATTACTTTGGTTGAAGCTATGTCCTTATCTTACCAAAATTAACATTATGTTCTTGTTTAATCACCAAAATCGTGAGTCTTATATATGTTTCATGGTTCTATGTTTGACATCTTATGTATTAGGTGAACTATCCATAGGGTTTTATATTTTAATATTTGCATTATGTAATTAACACCTTCATTCTCCTTAGTCCACCGAAATTGATAAGCCAATCTCATCAAAATCCCAAAATCGAGAGCCATTCATGCTCTTTTCCTTTGGTCCGGACTCAAGTGGGCTAAACATGCTTCTAATTACCTTAATTACATATTTTGATGAACCTTTAAACTCAATAAATTAATTAATTAACATACTAATTACCTTAATTACCCTAACCATGACCTAATTAGCCTTTAAACATACTTGGCCGAAAGTTTAACAAATAACTACCATTCTAATTACTTCAAACTATCCTAACTGAGCCCTTCAACTCACTAATTAAACTAATTAAAAGCACTAATAATTCAATTAACCTATTAAACATTTAACTAATTTATTAAAGAACCTAATTAATATCTCAATTAATTGATATCGTAAATAACCAGTTAACAAGTTTAGTTAATGAATTAACCTGTTAATCAACTAATTAATATTTTAATCAACTATTTAATTAAATAATAACATAATCAATTAATATTTTAATTTATCCTTTTAGTAATAATAATGTTAATTAAAACATGAATAACATGTTTAAACATTTAATAGATTTAATAGTCAAATTAAATAATTAAATAATATCTTAATGATTAAACTTAAATAGTTAATTATTTAATCAAATCATTGATAATTAAAAACATATTCTAATTAAATCTTAATAATATAGTTACATTATTAATGAATAATTGAACAATTTTAATCAAATAATCTTTAATTTGAACTTAACTAAAACCTTATAAAAATTTAAATGATAAGGAGAATAAGATGTATATATGTGCATGTGTCAATATTGTTAAATATGTGTATGTGTGGATGTGTATGTGTTAATATATATATATATATATATATATATATATAATCTTAATTTGGTATAAAACTTTTATTAAATATATAACTTGGGTTGGCTCTTTTGCAGACCCTTGGGTTCGAGTCTCGCCTTGGATAACACACAAGTGGATCACAAACACACTTTACAATTCATCATTTAAGAATAAACATCTCTTTTTTTAAAATAATGGGCCCCATGTGCAAATTCGAATCCCGTCTAGCCGAGGATTTGAACCCAGGTTGAGAGGCGACTTACGCTGAGCCGCCATCAACTCACCTACACCCGGTGCACATTTAAGAATCTCTCTCTCTCTCTCTCTCTCTCTCTCTCTCTCTCTCTATATATATATATATATATATATATATATATATATATACACACACACACGTACAAATATACATACATATATTTCCTATATGTTTTCATATGTGTATTATAATACAAATATATGCATACAATTATAATAATATATATGTTTTTATATATGTATGTTCACAATTAATTTAAACTTATGAGTGCATGTTTAAATATATGTTTATGTATATATGTATATATACTTATAATTATGGATGTGCGTAAGTTTTACATCAATGCCTATTAGATAATTCACCTATTAGATCCATGTGTAGATGCTTTATGTAGCTTTGTTCTCTTTTTAGTAATATGATGTACCTCTTCTTATAAAGTCAACGAATAGCGGAAAGAATTGTGGATGAATTACATGAGTTGCATGCCGCATCATTTGCATCTTTGATGTGATTTGCAAGTGAGAGTGCTTGATGTACCTTTTCCTTTAAAAAGCATGTTGTGGTTATTGCAAAGTATAGAAGAAGAAATAAAATTCCTAGGAGCTAAGTAGAGAGAGAGTCTGACATATATATATATATATANGCTTCGACTTCGGTGACATTTACCGACTCAAATGATATCGTTACTTTCCTCTTTTCCTTGTTTCTTCCAATTCCTCTGCTCGCGAGAGTTGTGGTGTGGAGATTTTGTGCTTTCTTGGTATTTTTCACCGCATTGTTTGGATTTCAGGTGGTATAGTGGTTATTCTTTGGTGTGTTTGGTGGTACCAGGGCTGTAGTTTTGTCTTCTTATTTTTCATGTATCTCTATTTTAATGGCCACAGGGTTTCCCCCTTCACTACATAAATCCTTTGCTAATGTGCTTGGAAAGGGCATGGATGTTGTGGAATCTACCAAGCATGTGGTTTTCCCTTGGCTTTATCATGATTCTCTTGAGGGGCAAGGTGAGTGTTCGTTTGTTAAGAAGCCTACTCAGAAGGGTGGTAAAGCAACTGTCATATTCTCAAAATTTAAAATCCCTTCTTTAGCCGATAAATGCAAATTCACCCTTACTTTCAGTTGGGGCATCCCAAAATAGAGGTTATCAAAAATATTTTTGATGATCTAAAACTATCAAAACCTTGAAATGTGGGACTTTTCGATGGTCGACATGTGATGATTAACTTGACCCAGGAGGAAGACTATTCTAGAATTTTCTCAAACAAAATATCTTAACATTGAAGGCAAAACTATGAAGCTTCTTAATTGGTCACCTCATTTTAATCCAACCCGTGACTCCATTGGGGCTATACTTGGGAGACCAATGAAAATAGACATACCCACTTTCAATATCACTAGACCTTCTATTACCAAGATTCTTGTGGAAAGAGATATCTCTTTACCTGAAGTTCAAGAAGTTAAACTTGGCACTATACATAATGGGCATTGGCAACAAAAAGATATGGAACAAAGGTCTCTCTATTGCACTCATCGTAGGATGTTTGGACACAAACTTGACCAGTGCTTTAGGCTCCAACCCAATTTAAGATCTAATCCTTAAGTCCCTCACCGCACTACTGAAAAGCCATATTTTTCATCTGCTGCTTTGAAGGAAATTGCGGGTAGAGAGGACAATGACACATTTCCAATTGCTCATTTAGAGACCCTAGTGCCAAAGAAGTCGGTATCCTAACTTTGGAGACGAATGCTACCCCTTGCCCTAAAACTAATAATCTCATCCAAGTGGGGGAAAATGTCATTGCAATAAAAGATCTTCCGTTTCAATCTGTTCCTCTTCAACCAGATCATTTGAAAATTTCTCATACTGATACTACTCATTTAAATCTTGATGATGATTCCCATATTTTTGTGGAAGTAGTTATTAATAGAGAAGAGAGCACTCAAAACCTGCATGAATGCTTAGAGGAACAACATACTCCCCTGGGAGAGGTCTCCTTTGAGGTTGCTCAGCAGGTATAAACAACGGAAGGTGAATGAGATGCCCAAAAAAAATTAAGAAGTAAAAAAGGAATGTTGTGTTCACAAGATGATTGTTTTATAATGGCAGGTGGAGCTGTCATCTGGTGGATTTTCTTCCTAGAACTAAAGGAAAGGGGCGAGGCAAACCATGATTACCCCCTCTGTCTCTCTTGTCTGTTCTATTTATGTTAGATACTTGCTAAGTTTTTGGGGCATATATCGGCGCTATTTTCGGTTGGAGGAGTTGCCCGTAAGAAGCTGTCGGTCACCGGAATCGAAATCCCGTCGCCCGATTCAGATGGAAGTTTTAATTTACATATATATTTAGTTTTAGAAAAGTATGAAATCAAACCAACCCCATATTTTTCATATTTTAAATGAAAGAGCGCAGTATCTCAAATCCTGTATCTATCCTGAATGATAAACACATGACTTGAGGATGAGGATCGATCAAATAAACTAAGGAATATATGACGTCTGTTTGGTCTGCAAAACCTTTATATTTGCCGAAAAGTTCCCCTATTTCATATAAAAAATTAAATAAGGTTTATATAAAGCTGGGTTCGGACATGCTTCCTACAAGGGCAAGCCCCTATAGTTAATTACATCTTAAATGACCAAAGTCAGCTAAGAAGACTCTCAATAGAAATCAGGAAATATTATCTTCAAAGAGTTGCAAAGGGTAAGACTTTTCAATGAGATCGGACGTAGAGGTGTGAAAGGGGATTGGTTCAAATTTGGAACACATTTATTTGTTGTAGAGTCCAAAGGAGGAAGAACTAAGGGATGTCGTCATAAATCCAGAGGAGAACCATGGTGACTTCCCAAGCTATCCAAATGTTTGGCTTTAGTTTTAAGGAGAAATATTTAGGTGTTTCATCATGTCAATTTTATTAGTTAGGGCTTACATTCGTGTGAAACTATCAGACAAATAGTGTGGAAGATGTGAGGTTTTAGGTCATGACAGACGACAACCTCAGAATCTTAAGACGAGTTAGGGCTTATATTGTATAGCAGGTTATTCAAAAGCCTAAAGATAAGGTGAAAATTTACGTTGCGTAAGCAAGAAACCTCGAAGTCCTATGGCTTTGCTGTTTAAGTCTAAGGAAGATTTTTTTAACTGGAGAAGACATGTTTTGCTGTTGAAGATGGCCTTGCTGCCCACCATGCTAGCTCCAAGCTCCTTGCTGCGATGAGTTTGAGTTTCTAGTGTGTCAAGTTATGATGTTAAATCAGGTGGCCTTATGGTTGAAGTTTTTTAAATTTTATGGGGGCATGTTAAAGTTGATTAGAGCGACACCGGTTAGGATCCTACGGTTCTCGTTCCGACATCACTATTTTCTATTGGATTCACTTAGTCCAAATGAACTTACTAAACCCAACTCTCGTTCCGGCATCACTATTTTCTATTGGATTCACTTAGTCCAAATGAACTTACTAAACCCAACGCATTCCGGCACCACTATTTATTGTTGGATTCACTTAGTCCAAATGAACTTACTAAACTCAACTTAATAAATTCCATAATTTCATTTAGACCGTGGGAAGCCTCAATAGAAACCGTAGGCTACCTCCTCCGAGGAATTCCCGATCATCCAATAGAGACGTCTTAATTTAGTTGAAATTGTAGTTTTTGTGTGATGTTTGTGATTAAATTTTGAGTTGTTTTATCTTTTGAATGTTGTGGGGGTGAATTTTATCTTGGTTTATTTTAATTTTGGATTTGGTTTCGGTTTTGTGGCATCCTAATAGTTTTAGTTTTCATGCAGGGTGGCATCATTGTTTAGCATACAAATTTGCTGGTATAAAAGTACAGTTTGAAAGTACAAGAAAAACAACGCTAAAAATTGTAAAAGTGTACCTGCGAGTCTTCTTATTCCACCACTTGAAACTCAAAAGACATGTTAAGGCAGTTTATATGAAACAAGGAAGTAAAATTTTGACGACCTACCTAACCACAGGCCATAGTCGTGTTGCCCACTATGCTAGCTCCAAGCTCCTTGCTGTGACGAGTTTGAGTTACTAGTGTGTCAAGTTATGATGTCAAATCAGGTGGCCCTATGGTTAAAGTTCTTTAAATTTTATGGGGGCATGTTTAAGTTGATTAGAGCGACACCGGTTAAGATTTTACGGTTCCCTCATTCCACACCACTATTTTCTATTGGATTCACTTAGTCGAAATGAACTTAATAAACTCAACTTAATGAATTCCATAACTTCATTTAGACTGTGGGAAGCCTCATTAGCAACCGTAGGCTACCTCCTCAAAGGAATTCCCGATCATCCGATAGAGACATCTTAATTTAGTTGAAATTGTAGTTTTTGTGTGATGTTTGTGATTAAATTTTGAGTTGTTTTATTTTTTAAATATTGTGGGGGTGAATTTTATCTTGGTTGATTTTAATTTTTGATTTGGTTTTGGTTTTTTGGCAATACAAATAATTTTAGTTTTCATGCACGGTGGCGTCATTGTTTAGCATTCAAATTTGCAGGTATAAAAGTACAGTATGAAAGTACAAGAAAGACAACTCTAAAAACTGTAAAAGTGAACCTGACGAGTCTTCTTATTCCACCACCTGAAACTCAAAAGACATGTTATGGCAGTTTATATGAAATAGGGAAGTGAAATTTTGAGGACCTACCTAACCATAGGCCATATCTTGGTGGGTCCTTAGGATTTTAATTAAGGATGATGTTGCCAAGCAAAATATAGTAAGTTTAGTACATTTCTGAGGTATCCAACAGATCTAGAGAAAGAAGCAGGTCCGTGTTATTCTCTCGCTGCCCGGTGGAAAAGCCCAAGTTGTTTTAAACTTATAATGTTGCTTAATAATTCATCATGTAAATACCCTTAGTGATCAGTGAGCAATTGACCGACTTTTTTGTAAATCGACAAATACAAGAATTTAATGAAGCTACTAGAAGATTTAATTTCCAGCAACGACGTTCAAAGACTTGATCATGACTTTATAGATGTGTTTGATTTGATTAAGATGTATAAATATAATATTCAATAATATTAAAGTCGAATTTATCAACGCAAGTATATGTATCGCTCAAGTAATATAGGGCTCTAATGGAGTCCTAGATATCGATCCACAGGGAGTCTTAGAAAAGCAAGACTTTAATCACAAGAACGACGTTCAATTTGCTTATCTATCATTAATAGGCAATTGAAATAAATAGATAATTTTAATAACTAATAAATAACTAATGATATAAAGGAGGTTTAATTGTGATATTCAATATATAAGAAAGCATCCTTCTCCTTGTCAATAAATTATAGTGAATGTTAGGATAATTTTAATAACTAATAAATAACTAATGATATAAAGTAGGGTTTACTAACTAATAAATAACTAATGATATAAAGTAGGGTTTAATTGTGATATTCAATATATAAGAAAACATCTTCTCCTTGTCAAGATGAATGGATAAAATGAATTAGTTCAATTTATATTGTGCCAATAAGAGCATTCCTACTCTTTAACCTTTGGTCCAGGCATAAAAAACATTGACTAATCCTATGCTTGGTTACTAATTCTGCAGCTAGGCTGGGAGGATACCGGCTCTCACTTCGAAGCTCCCACGTTCCCCTCATCTGAGGGCTAAAATCTACACATTAGCACCCAAATGATAGGAATGAATTGGGGATTTAGTCTGTCACTCTAAAATCTCCAATTCTTCGCCCGATAATAATATTTCCCTATTTATTTGTAGACCTCCCTGAATCTTGGATGTAACCTTCATGGCTTCACGAATTCAAACCACCATTTCACAAATCTCGAGACAAGGAGAAAGACAGAAAACTACTCAGAACTCATGGGGAAAACACAATAAAACTCGGAATTCATATATAAAATCAAAGTCACACAAACTACAGCAAGTAAATAACTCATCTCTAATTTCTCCCCAAGAACACTCCTCAAATTTTCTCTGAATCTCTTTCTTTCTTTACAGCACACAAAATTCCTCTTCGAAGTAGCAAGGAGGAAGAAATCTCTCACTTTCCTTACAATCTCTCGAAGAATTCCTCACAATTGTTACACTCTATTGGAAATTCTACACACTAATGATAACCTCTAAGGCCTCTAGCACTCCTCTATTTTTGGACAAAATATTTTTTTAAAGTTATGGATGAGCTTTCCCAAGAGTTTCCTAAGCATCCCTTCAAAATTTGGCCTTCTCCAAANTCTCTATTTTTGGCCAAAGTCTTCTCTTTAAAGATGTGGATGAGCTTTCCCAAGATTTGCCTAAGCATCCCTTCAAAATTTATTCTCATCCACAGCCTAGTTGGTCATAACCACCCAGCTCTCTGTCGGCAGCCTTGAGGGCGCTGTCGACGGACCTTCTTAATGAATTAATTCTAGAGTCTTGGGAAAATCTCACCGTCAGCGGGGTCGATGGCGTCGTCAGCACCCTAAATCAATTCTTCACATTTTGGTCCTTCTTGCTCGAAATTTGCTTTTTTTTGCATCTTTTTGCTCCAATGACCCTATTTCATCATTCCTGCAACAAAACATCAAAAATACCTTTCTNCTCATCCAAAGCTTCAGTAGGCATAACCATCGATATCGCCGTCTGCGGCCTCAGGGGCGCCGTCGGCGGGCTTCTAGATAATTTTTGTCCTGTAGTCTCGGGAAAATCTTTCCATCGGCGGCGTCGAGGGCGTTGTCGGCGGCCTAGTTCAAATCTTCACATTTTGGTCCTTTTCGCTCCAAATTTGATCCTGTTTGCATCTTTTTGCTCCAATGACCCTAATTCATCATTCCTGATACAAAAAATCAAAAATACTTTTCTTTAAAGTGCAATATCATCAAAAATAGTATAAAATAGGTATGAAAATTCAACATATTTTTCTTGGTCAATTACCTATGTCATCGTTAAATCTCGGTGGAGGTAAGGAATCCTCCTATTGGGAAGCATTGTCTATCTTTAATTTTTACCGCTCAGAAGCTTAGACACTACATGTTGTCTTATAAGGTGAACCTTATTTTGAAGTTTAATCCATTGTAATGCTTGATGAACTGATTGATGCTTTCTAGTAGTTTAGCAAGGTGGTTGATGATATTATTACAATTTGATAAAAGTTTCATAACTCTTTGCATTGTTAAAGGACAAATCTTGATAGATTTCCTCACGGCACATTCACTGCAGGCCAAATCTCTAATTAACGATGACCTCTACGACAAGCAAGTAATGAGCTTAGAAGACCACAGTGCTCAACATTAGGAGATGTACTTTGAGGGAGCTTCATTAACCCATAAAGACAAGGAGTCACAAATAATAGTGCTCTGTAAGGCGGGAATCATTACACCAGATTGAGGAATGTTAAGATACTCTTACCACTTGATATATCCATGTATAAATAATGAAGCGAAATATGAGGCTCTAATAATAGGGCTTAAGTTGGTAATATTAACAGAGATAACATATATCAACATCTACAGTGATTCGCAGCTCGTCATTAAATAAGTGGTTAGATAGTACTGAATTTTAAACCAAAACTTGAGTAGTACTTTTGTTATACAATGAAGCTGCTAGAGCAAATCCACAACACGACACTATATAGAATTTCAAGTTGACAAAACACCCTTATAGAAGCTTTGGTAAAACTTGTTAAGGAATTTGTGTGCCCGCAAGAGAATTTTATCGATATAATGATACAAGGATGACAAATTCTATCTAAAATCGACATGGGCAGGCTCCAAAGGGGATGGCATGAACAATTGTTGAAAGCTTTATGGGCTTATAGTATGACGTTCAAAACTCTTGGTGAGTCTACCCCATAGAGTCTCGTGTATGGGTCCGAGGTTGTGCTTCCTGTTCCCAATCTTATATGCTAGTATTATGATGTATGTGGTTATATACTCAATTTTCCTTATAAATCTTACTTTGCAACACACCAAAAACTTGATTCCCAAACAAATAAGAATGCAA
This sequence comes from Phalaenopsis hybrid cultivar, assembly GCA_002079205.1. Lineage (NCBI taxonomy): Eukaryota > Viridiplantae > Streptophyta > Magnoliopsida > Asparagales > Orchidaceae > Phalaenopsis > Phalaenopsis hybrid cultivar. Next base: position 94,942 of record JXCR01145878.1, read on the forward strand.
TTATTATATTTAAATACGAGATACTACACAAGTATACATATTGTTATCAAGTAATATAGGATTTTTTTATTAAGCCTCGAATATCGATCCCATAAGGAGAATTACAATATACTAATAAAGAATTAGATAACAACTCTACGTTAAAAAAATATTCTTACTCAAACTAATATGCTATAATAGGAATGAAAGTTTAAATCATTTTGGTGATATTTGATATTTGAAAATAAATTAAACAACTAACTAAATTTAACTAGATATTTTTAAGATAAAGGCAATATAAATAAAATATCTTTTTCCTTAACATGCATCTGTAACGAGTATAGGAATTCTGTTGTGGATGTATTCAAATTGTGTTGTGACAAATTCGAGCAATATTATTATTTACCATTACTAGAGATGTTATAAAGAACATTGGCTAACTTAAAGTTTAAATAGTCTTGAAGATGGGTTAGGTAGGGATGATACTAGCTCTCACTCTAGAGTTCCCTCTTCTCCCTCCACCAGGGGCTAACACCTCATATCAAAACCTAAAGCAAAAAACCAAATTGGGGGCTTTAGCCTCTCACACTACACCCTTCAAAGTTATTTCTTTTTTTATTTTCACTCAATCATATGAATTACATTCTCATCCATACAATCTCATGTGATTTTCACCAATAGTTCAGTGAGACAATACCTTCAAGGATCTTAGATGTTCTCATAACAAATATTAACATCTTAATTGGCCAAATCAAGAAGTAAATGAAGTATAAGGTTTAAAATCATCACAACTTATTCCAACATTAAAGATTAGTACTTCACATAAGTTCCATCCAACACTTCATTACTTATCATTAAGGAAAAAGATAAAAAAAAACTACTCAAAATTCATGGAGAAAACACAACCACACTTAAGTTTAAAGTTAGCAATCATGTAAACAAACAAAAAGTCTAAATTAAAATAAAATGTAGTCACAAAGATAAGGATTTATATCAAATCTTCTCCTCCAAACTCTTTAACTTCCTTAGAATCTCTTCTTTTCCTTTCTCTTACAATACTCTTTACTCACTACAACTTCTCTCCTTCTTCTTTCTAAAAGTATCCTAATTAATCTAAGAGAGAGAGGCGTGGTGGTGGCTGAAGGAGGGGGGAGGGGTGCGGTGGCGGCTCCTCTTCAATTCAATCCAAATCGTTGTTTTATAATTTTACAAAAGGTGCTTTGGTGTCTCTTCAAAATGTGTCTAGAATCTTCCAAGAGTTTTCTCCTTTTAAAAGCCAATTTAATGTATTTTCATTTCCATTAACCATATCCCACATTTTCACCAAGAGGATCTTCAAAAACCTCTTTAAAAATTCATCCAAATTCATTGAATCATCAAGTAACTATCTTTGGCACTTATGCATGAGGTATGTGAAGCTTAGACGCGGCCTTCTCGGTTTTTCTGGCACTTAAGTGCCAGTTCTGGGTGCTTATACGCCAGATTTATTTGCACACCTTCATTTTTTGCTTTAAATTTGATCCATTTCACTCCTTTCACCACTTTTCATCCATTTGATTATACCTAAAAGCAAAAAACACAAATAACTTCTATTAAAGCACAATATTCTCAAAAATAGGTATAAAACTGTCTACATAAATACTATATATTTTAGGTGTATAAAAATCCCTCAAACTTAAAATGTTACTTGTCTTCAAGTGACACTCCAATCTTTCAAAACCAAAATAAGTAGATTATGTGAATGATTTTCTTTAGGATATTCTATAATTTTAATCTAGAAATATAGTAGTCTAATTTAAAAAAAAACTTTAGTAAATAAGACCAACTCAGAGTATAGAGATTATTAATGTAAAGAAGTTTGAAAATATGAGCTCCTATCTAGTTCAGAAATACTTGTAAATTCTCCAACTATAGAGTTTAAGCATTTTATCTTCTCCACTTAAAAATTTTTTATTAAGAATAATTATACCTACTATATTATATTCTTAAACTTAATAGTTTCTTAAGTCTTATACTTTTAAAAGATCATATGTGGAACAAATTTTTTATTAGACACTTATCCTCAAGCTTCTCCTCCTTTTCTTCACATATTATAAGTCACTTTTCTTTTTCTTTTTCTTTTTCATTTTCTTTTTTTTTTCTTTTCAAGTGAGGAGTACTATATCAGTATAAGCCTTTCATGGCTTTGAATTGCACTCCTCCTTTTCTAAAGCAAAGTTTTGATATATATCCTTTACTTAAAAGATATAATAATAGTTTTGAAAATTACTTTCAATAGTAGATATTTAAGTCTAGTCTAACCCTTTTTTTTTTCAAAAATACAATTTCTCCTAGTAAAGATAGTTACTAAATTTTTATCATTTATACACTAAAAATTTTCAACTTTAAGTTTTTCTTCATTACTAAAGGTTTCAACTAAATTTTTTTTTACTCATTTCTATATTCAAAATTTTACTTCCCTAATATAGCTTCATGTACATAATCTTTTTTTTTCAAATCAAAATGAAATTTATTTGTAGCACATTTGCAAACAAATAAAATTTAAGTTTTAAAAATTGTTTTTCATCCCCATAAACATTTTAACATCATATGTATATAGAGGCAAGAATGAAAACTAAAAATAACATGATAAGTGTAATTTTCATACCCTAAATATACAAGTAAAAAAATTAAAAATTGGAGTAAAATTTATTGATCAAATTTTAACTAATCTTAACGTATTGAGATTCATTAGACTTTTATGCAGTGGAGGATAACATAAAATCAAACAAACACACTAACAGAAATTCATAGCTACAACATAAAGAAAAACATGGTAGTAAATTGAAAATCTAAACATGAAGTTCTTAGGTGAAAGTTAGTAATATTCTAATCCTTCCTAATATTCTAGAATAAGTTCAACACAAACTAACAAAATACACTAAACAACAATGCTAAAAAAATTACTACAACAAAAACAAAACATAACTACTCACAGTTACACAAATACATCACAATAGTATCTAAAAAAATAAAACACAAACAATAGTAGCAGTCTAAATAAGTACAACATAAAATAAAGTAACAATTCAATACAACTATACCACATAAATTTCACAATTTGAAAAAAAAACTATTTAAATTAAGCCTCCTCCTCCTCATCGTTATCATCACTATCCTTATTCCAAATAGTAGTAGGCTCATATGAAGGGTACTATGAATATGAAAGAAAAACTACACTTTGGTCACCTCTGATAAGGTTTTCCAAAGACGAGTGAAATTTTTCTTCATAGTCACTATGTCTTCTCATATAACCATCCATATGATCTACAAAATTCTCCAAATTTAGTACATTATCTGCAACATAATTGATGTTATTAACATACTTTGCAATAATTGTGTCACAAATTAGAACTAGAAGCCTGACCTTGTGATGTGGATGCATGTGGAGTAGAAGCATGAGAAGCAGAAGCAGCTGAACTTTTAGAAAATTCTCATCTCCAGCCAAATCTTGAATGTTGTGAATAAGATTTTACATTAACGCTTATGATAAGCTTTAGAGGTTGTAGTACCTCCTCCCAACTATCAAATCTGACACTAGCCTGCTCACATAAGGAAAAGGTTAAGGATGTGAATCCCAAACATGCAATAGTGACAGCTATAGAAGAACTAATGATCATCTTATAAATCAATGTCCAATATCAATCAACTTGAACTGATAAATGCAATAGCCCAAAGTTGTTGTATCTCTTGTAACTTCACTTAGGTGTTTGGTTGGAACTAGGCGAGCTGAAATAAAAAAGTGTCATGATTTCGATGTGGCATTAAGCTTTGATGCAGGGAAATTGAGTCTCCTTTAATTTATTATTTTCCATAATCCTCTTTCTGTAGTCAATGAAGATATGATCTCATCTAACTTCTCCTCAATCGGATTATAATTCTAACAAAAACACAACGCACTAGAGGACAGCTGATAAAAAAATTTATTTCCTTAGGGGAGACAGGTACAGATTTTTCTCAAACCATAACCTAATCTTCTTCAGCTCCAGGGAGATTAGCATAGAACTCCTAAACCATAGAAATTACAGCTACAGTAGAAAAACAACAAAATTGTTCCCACTATCGGCAAATTATTAAATCTTCTACTACTCTACCAAAAATTTTGAAACATCACTCAGGAATCAATTTTCTCAATTGCAGCACTTCAGTATATTTATCCTAAGCTTTTAAACTAACAAACTTACTAGAATTGAAGTGGGACTTCCCCTTGCTCCTTTTCATTCTTGGTGCCATTTCTAAAAAACACATAAAATTCACAATAAATCCTAAATTTAAGTCTAAATCACTAAACTCAACTTCTAAATGCTTAAACTATCATTTCTACATATTTTCCATAGCTTTTTCTCAAATTTTCACCATGAATAGTGATTTTCAGTGAAATCCCCAATGTGCTCAAAATACATGGTGAAAATAAAAATTTTTAATGTAGAAGTGAAGCTCTTTCCTTAAAAAGATGAAATCTAATAAATTTAGCTTGATTCCTCGATGAAATCTGCACTCTAGAAGAAGCCATAGATCCAAAATTGCGAACACAAAAAGAAGAAGACAACGTCGAGGGTAATGACATTTTTCAGCTCAACTTTTCACTTTTAACTGTTCATGAACCGGTTTAAGTGAGCCGCCACTTAAGCATGACTAGTTTGGCACTTAGGCGCTACCTTTCAGGTAGTCCAACGCTTAAACACGAGGTTTTAACACTTAGGCGCTAGTGCACAAATTTTGATATTTTTGAATTTAAGTGAAATGCACATCTAGCCTAAGTCAACCACCCTTAAATGGTCTTATAAATCTTAATAGCTTCAACTCTCCTCTTTCTCAAAATTCACCAATTTTCACTAATTTTAATCAACAAAAATTAATGCAAAATTTCACACAACAAAAAAATGCTGACATTAATTCACAAACTAATACAAACACTTGTTATATATAATTTTTGTTTCCAAAGAGTCTTGGATAAGATAATTCCTTAACACGTATTTCAAATACTAAGCCAACTAAACATTAAAACACATTTAAAAACTTAACATTAGCATCAAGAAACCTAAATAAAACAAACACTAATATCAAACAAAAAACTAGACTTAGAAATTAATTTCATTCTCCATCCGGTGGAATGAATTTCGACCTTTCATTTGTCTCTCTTGGGGAATTTGGGATACAGATCTGATACAATGGACAGTGGTGAAGAACACTGGTTGAGTCTCCCGCAATACATTTGTTTTTTAAGTACGTAGCCTTGCCAGCTTCTTCTATAAAACTTTTATGGCTAAATAGCATCTTTAGTTGCCATCCAATATACTCCAAATGTGTGTTAGTATTATTCACCTTTACTTCAATTGAAGCCACATCAGCATCAATCATTGCAATTTTCTTCGTTATTTTATCTATACTAAAGACTACAAAACCATTGTATATCTCTTGCGCACTTTGACTAACAAACTTTTTCTTCATGGCTTCCTCTTTCTTCTTTATATCAATCTCCCAAGAAGCCATTTTCCCAAGATCTTTCATTCTTCACTTAGGACTTAGGTTAAAAATTGAAGTGGGATGAGAATCCTCTTCATTCCCTACTATTTATAGGCTTCGGACCAAGCCTAAAAGTACTGCACATGTTCTCAAACCACTAACCCACGTTTTAACCCACTAAACAACATTTAAATCTTTTAGAAATGTAATTTAGCACATTTAGTCAACTGCTACGCTTAAGCGTTGAATGTTGGCATTTAAGCATTGGTGCTCAATTTAACAGAGGTCTGCTTAATGTCCAAGTACTCATTCTAACATTTCTAAGTAATCTATTTTGGTCTTAGAATCATCACTAAATCATTATATATTTAAAATACTAACACAATTTTCTTAAACAAACACAAAAACATAACATTCAAAATAAAAACACACTGATAACTATTGGTTGCCTTCCACAAATCGCTTAATTTAACGTCGTCAACTAGACATAACTAGTGCTTATTCTGGTTGACCCCACAACATAAGATCATTTAATTTAAGTTTGTCCCTATAAAATAGGGTTTTAGCTTATGACCATTCACTTTGAATATTTTCTTAAATTGAGGATCTTTGATATCCACGGGTCCATGGGATAAACTTTTATCACAACAAATGGGTCCATCCACCTAGACTTAAGTTTTCCTAAAAATAATCTTAACCTTGCATTATGTAGCAAAACATGTTAGCTTGGCCTAAAAATTTTAGTTAGAATCCTCTTGTCGTGCTACATCTTCATTTTTTCTTTATAAATCTTACAGAAGAAGAAACCATCATATCAGACTTGGATTTGCATCCCCTTTTTTCATTAAATATTTAATAGTAGAATGATCTATATGCATAATATATTTTTTTCTAATAAAGTAAGATTTGAATTTATCAAAAGCATATACTATTGCTAATAATTCTTTCTCATTTATGGTATAATTAACTTGAGGTTCATTAAGAGTTTTACTAGCATAGTAAATTACTTTGAAAATTTTATCATGCTTTTTTCCTAAAATAGCTCCAATAGCATAATCTCTTGCATCATACATTAATTCAAAATGTTTCTCCCAATCTGGTGAAACAATAATTGGTGTAGTGATAAATTTTTCTTTTAATAGTTCAAAAGCTTTTAAGCACTCCTTATCAAAATTAAAAATTACATCTTTTTCGAGAAATGACATAGAGACTTAGCAATTTTTGAAAATTTGTTAATGTATCGCTTATAGAATCCAGCATGTCCTAAAAACTTCTAATTTCACTCACATTTGTTGGGTGAGGTAAATTAGCGATCACTTGAATTTTTTCAGGTTCTACTTCCAAACCATTTTTTGATATATGATGTCCTAAAACAATTCCTGCTTTCCTAATTAAGGACTAAACTTGTTTCTTCACAGCTCTTAGGAACAATTGATAATTGTTCTAAACATGATTCAAATGAATTTCTAAACACTAAAAAGTCATCCATATAAACTTTAATTCCTCTTTTAATTAAATCACAGAAAATAACCATCATACATCTTTGAAATGTAGCGAGGGCATTACATAAACCGAAGAGCATTCATCTAAAAGAAAATGTACCTTAAGGATTGGTAAAAGTTTCTTTTTCTTGTTCGTCAAGAGCTATTTATATTTGGTGATAACCAATATATGCATCTAGAAAACTAAAGTATTTAGGCCCAGCTAGTTTATCTAACATTTGATCTAGAAAGGGTTGTGGAAAATGATCTTTCCTAATGACAAGATTTAATTTTCTATAATCAATGCATATCTGTCACACTGTGACTTATCTTATTGGTATTAACTCATTATGTTCATTCATAGTCACAATCACTCCCCCTTTCTTAGGAATGCAGTGAATTGGACTAAACAATGCACTATCTAAAATAGGGTAGAAAATTCCAGCATCTAACAACTTTAAAAATTCTTTCTTAACAATTTCATTCATAATAGGATTCAATCTCCTTTGAGGATCAGCCCTGGGTTTTTATTTCTCTTCTATATGAATTCTATGCATACAGAAGGATTAATTCCATTAATATTAGCAATTGTGCATCTAAATGCTTTCTTATAATTCATCAAAGTTTTCATTAAACTCTCTTCTTCTTCTATAGTTAAATTAGAGGAATTTATAATTGCTATTTTTAAGGAATTACCTAAAATATATATATATATATATTATAAATGTTCAGGAAGTAACTTCAACTCAAGTTCAGGAGGTTTTTCAATTGATGGACTAAAGGACTTACCTTTTTTTTGTCTAGTCCAAAATTTCAATACTTTCTCAAACATAATTTAAATCTTCCATATAAAAATCTTCAAATTTCTCTAATTCCAGTTCTTGCTCCTATTTGAACTGTTTCAACTCAAATTTCTCTTCAAAATTTGTTTTGAAATGACATTCACTCAGATATCTTATTACATCAATTCTGAAAATTTCATAATCTTTACCTTCTGCAGGATACTTCATTAATTTAAAAATATTAAAAGTAACTGTTTGATCATCAACATTCATAGTTAATTCCCCTTTATGTACATCTATCATTTCTCTTATTGTAGCAAGGAAAGATCTCCCCAAAATGATATATCCTTATCTTTCTTCAAATCTAGCACAATGAAATCAACAAGAAAGATAAATCAATCTAATTTCACTAAAACATCTTCTATAACTCCCTTAGGATATGTTAATGAAAAATCTACTAATTGTAGAGACAGTCGTAGGGGATATTTTTCTTAATCTTAATCTTTTAAATATTTATAATGACATAAGGTTAATTCTTGCTCTTATGTCACATAAAGCTTTCACATAAACTTTGTCTCCTATTGCACATGGAATTGTGAAGCTACCATGTTCTTTAAGCTTTTCAGGAAGCATTTTTTGATTTATAGCACTACACTCCTCATTAAGTGCAACCATCTTGTTATCTTTAAATTCCCTTTTTCTGTTAAGAAAACTCTTCATAAACTTCACATAGCTTGGCATATGTTTGAAGGCTTCGAAAAATAGAATATTAATCTTAAGCTTCTTAAAAATTTCCATAAATTTTGACAAATGTTTAACTTTTGTTGATGAAGTCTCAGAGGAAATGGAGGTCATGGTTTTTCCAAGTCAATTTTAAGTGGAGAAATAGGTCTCTCTAAACCTTTCGGAGCATCCTCTTCAGGCTCTTCAATTTCTTCTCTCTCTACTTCAATCTCCTTTTGAACTCTACCTTCTAACTCTCTTCCACTTCTAAGTTGAACAACTTTTACTTGCTCTTTATTATGTTCTTTTGGATTTACTTATGTATTACTAGGAAGAGTTCCTTGGGATCTATTACTTAATTAATTTTCTATTTTTCTTAATTGATTCTCAATATTTCTAATTGTAGCTCCTTGACTTTAAAACTAATTTCCCATTTGTAACACCACTTCTTGCATAGACAAATTTTTCTACTTAAATTGTGGATTACTATTAAAACCTGGAGGATAAGTACATCTATATTACTATTAACTTGGTTGTTCCGGTTACCTAATGTGTTTACTTGGTTTTTCGGCCATTGTTGATTATTACCACCCAAAGTATTACTCTAGTTAAGGTTAGGATAGTTCTTCCTCTTGGGTTATGATAGTTTGAATATGGGTTATTTTGCTTATTATTCATGACATTCAAAGTTTCTGATGATGTTTGAGAATCTACCATTTGGCCTAATGAATTCTCTTCAATCATTAAAATTGGTTGACAAAAATTTATTTCAAATTGGTTTAACTTCCTTTAAATTGTAACAACTTGATTTACTAACATCACAAAAGCATCAGTTTGATGAATATTGGCTACTTTCTTAGGATTTATCCTCTCAGAAGGCCATTAAAAATTATTAATAGCAATATCTTCAATTAAAGCATAAGTATCACGAAAATGTTTTGACATCAATGAACCACGAGCGACGACATCGATAATAAATCTAAGAGATCCAGCTATTGTAAAAGGTTTGAATTATTAACCAATCTGGTATAGCATGGTGTAGAAACTTTCTCAGTAGTTCTTTAAATTGTTCCTATGCTTCATAAATAGATTCCCCTTCAAACTGACAAAAAGATGTAATATCAGTACTGAGCTTCGCAATTTTTTATGGTAGAAAATATTTAGCAAGGAATTTCTGCACTAAGTCATCCCAAGTTCCGATAGATCTACGTGCTAACAAATTTAACCATATCTTAGCCTTATCCTTTATTGTGAATGAAAAAATTCTAAGTCTTATAGAATCATCCAAAATACCATCATATTTAAATGTAACACACAATTGTAGAAAATTGGCAAGATGTAAATTTGGATCTTCAGTTGGTGCTCCCCTAAACTGATTATTTGACAGGTTTAAGGTCAAATTAATTAGCCACTATAACAAGTTTTTGAGTACTATAATGAAGTTCATCTACTGTAGGGTTTACATATTCTCTTGAAGGTCTAAATTCTTGATAAATTTCAATATTTTGATTTTTTTGGTTTTCCATTTCTTGTAATTTTTGGTCTTTTTTTCTGTATGTTTGAATTTTTTTATTGTTCTTGTTCTTTCTAATTTAGAATTGTAGGGCACTAGTCCTTCAGAACCTAAACTACGCATACATTACTACAAAACAACATAAAATAAAATCACGCAAACAAGAACTTATAGAAAAATAACACTATGATATTCCAATAATAAATCTAAAAGTTTAAATAAAACTTTCTAAAAATAGAAATTTGCTTTTTAAAAATTCCTTCAAAAATTTTTTTCTCCCCGACAACGAGCACCAAAAACTTGATCCTGATCTTATATGACAGTACTATGATGTATGCAGTTATATACTCAATTTTCCTTGCTTATTTTTCTTACTTTGCAATGACACCAAAAACTTAATTTTGAAGCAAATAAGAATGAAATTATTATATTTAAATATAGGATGCTACACAAGTAGACGTACCATTATCAAGTAATATAGAATATTTTGATTAAGCCCCAAATATTGAACATACAGGGAGAATTACAATCTACTAATAAGTAATTAGATAACAAACTTTACTTTAACAAAAATATTCTTACTCAAACTATAGATGTTATAACAGGAATGAAAGTTTGAATCTTTTTGGTATTTTTTTATAATTGAAAATAAAGTAAACAACTAACTAAATTTAATTTGATATTTGTGAGACGAAGGAAATATAAATAAAATATCTATTTTTTTATGATGAATAAAATAATAAGTATAAGAATTCTATTGTGGAAGTATTCAAATTATGTTGTGCTAAATATGACCAATATTATTATATACCCATACTAGAGATTCTATAAAGAATATTGACTAATTTAAAGTGCGAATAGTCTTGAAGATGGGTTAGGTAGGGAAGATACTAGCGCTCAATCTAGAGTTCCCTCTTCTTCCTCCACCTGTAAGCTAACTTCTCATATCAAAACCTAAAATAATAAGTCGAATTGGGGGCTTTAGGTTGTCACTCTAAAGTTATATAGCTCTACACCATTCAAAGTTTATTTCTCTATTTATTTGAACTCAATCATATGAATTACATTCTCATCCATACAATCTCATGTAATTTTCACCATTAGTTGACTGAGACAATACCATCACGCATGTTCTAACAATAAATATTAACATCTTAATTGTTCAATTCAAGAAGTAAATGAAATACAACTTTTAAAATCATCACAAATTATACTAATATTAAAGATTAATACTTCACACAACTTCCATCCAACACTTAATTACTTATCATTTTAAGGAAAAAAGATAAAGAAAACTACTAAGAATTCATGGAGAAAACACAACCAAACTTAATTTTAAAAGTAGAAATCATGTAAACAAACAAGAAGTCTAAATTAAAACTAAATGTATTCACAAAGATAAACAATTATCTTAAATTCTCTCCTCCAAACTCTTGAAATTGATTTAAATCTCTTCTCTTTCTTTCTCTTACAATACTCTCTACTCACTACAACTCTCCTTCTTCTCTCTAAAATTATCCTAATTTTTTTAAGAGAGAGAGGTGTTGCCGGTAATTGCGCGGCGNAAAGGAGTTTTGGTGTCTCTTCAAAATGTGTCTGCATTCAATTAATCTTCCAAGAGTTGCCTCCTTTGAAAAGGCAATTGAATGTATTTTCGTGTCCATTAACTATATCCCACGTTTTCACCAAGAGTTTCTTAAAACACCCCTTAAAAAATTTGTCCAAATTCATTGAATCATCAAGTAACTACCTCTAGCGCTTAAGCGCGATGTATGTGGCACTTAGACGCAGCCTTCTCTATTATACCTTCTTTATTTTTCTTGGTCCTTAAGCGCAAGTTCTGAGTGCTTAGGCGCAACAGTTCATTTGCACACCTTTTTATTTTTGCTCCAAATTTGATTATTTTGCACTCCTTTCACCATTTTTCATCCATTTAGTTATACTTGAAAGAAAAACACACAATTACCTTCAATTAAAGCATAATATCCTCAAAAATTGGTCTAAAAATGTGTACATAAATGCTATATATTTTAGGTGTATCACTCAACTAGAGGCTAAACCCTCATTTCTTTGAATTTTTGTAGCAAACAAGATTACAACAGAAGGAAAAGCCAAACTCCAACTCAAAAGAATTGGAAAGCCTCGAAGAAAAATGACTGTCAGTGTAGCAAAATTTGGAGTTGCACCTGACAAATATGATACAAGCCTATGATAAACACGTTTGCCCTAGGACTTTCAAAGTTGGTGAGCTGGTTGTCATCCTCAAAAGTCGTTTTCTTTCACACCACAAGATAGGAGGTAAATTCAAACTGACTTTGGAGTTACCTTTCATGGTTGAAAATGTCTACTTAGAAGGATCCTAGCAATTGGTGACTTTTCAAGGCGAGGGATAAACAACTATTACTTGAAGAAATATTATGCATCATGATTTTTTAAATATAAAGTTTTATTCATAGAAGCACTAATGTGATACTCTCTATGACCTGGTCCAAAAATAAAACAAATGAAAAAAAAATTGTGATAAAAAAATGATAAAATGAAATGAATTTTCACGAGTATTAATAAAATATTCCCTTCATGTTTTAAATTTCCATAAACAAGACAAAATGAAAAAAACATGGTATATAGATGCATATAAATATAAAATATTATAAAAGAAGCCCTCTATGAAATAATAACATTAAATTATTATTCTTGTTCTATTTAAAATTTAGTACACTAACTCTTCTCCTATTTTCTACATTAAATCACACCAAATGAGTAAAAGGTGGCGAAAGGATCCATCATCTAGTTTGATTTGGATTTGAGCAAGTTGAGATGACATTCGAGGGGCCCTCTATTTAGTGTGGTAAGTAAAGAAGAAGTACGAGACAAAAAGCTTGAGTTAGAATTTTGAATCAAGTAAGAAGACACATCTGTGAAAAAGTGAAAATTTAAGGAAATAAAGGAAGAAGCCCAAGTGGATTACAATTCAAACGCAGGGAATAAAAAAGATAATATCTATGGTTATGATGATGGAAGGCGAGCTCATTAGCACTCCCCTGAAAGAGCCCCTGAGGGCACTTTTAAAGAAAAAGGTGCCATTGACATGTACACAATGAAGGAATCTTAACTGCCGCGAACACTGGATGCTCGACCGATGATGCGGGTGTATTTAGTGTGTTAATTTTGTAAATATTTTTCAATATTATAAAATACACATGGTAGAAACAATAGCAAATAATGCAGTTAATCCCAAAAAAATAACTTCAATTAAAATAGTATTATCTTTTAATAATCTTTAAATTGCCAAGTCCCCTTTAATTATAACACAAACATACATATCACTCAAGTAATAAAAGGCTCTAATGGAGTCCTAGATATCGTTCCCATAGGGAAGTTAGAAATGCATATAAATAAGTTCTTAAAATTATAATGTAAAGTACTATTTTAAAACTATAAAAAGTAAAGTGCAATGTTTTTATTTCAGGAAGAATTGCAATTTGTCATATCAAGGACATTTAGAATCTTCATATGAACATGAACTTCAGAATAACTTTACTAATAATACTACTAATAATTCAATATAAGTTTAGAAAATGCAATAAAGCTTTTTTCTTAAGTTGATTCAAGTGAAGCCAATTTTTGATTAGGCATTTCCTCAAGCTTCTCCTCACTTATTTTTCTTTTCTTTTCTTCTTCTCTTTTTTTCTTTTAGGATCTTTTCAATTCTTTCTTTTCTTGTTCTTTTTAAGGAGAGGATTATTATATCTGGATAGCCTTTAATAGTTTTGAACTTCACTTATCTCTAATTCCTCCCCAAGAAAACTCCTCGAAGTTCCTCTAAATCTCTTCCTTTCTTCACAGCACATAGAATTCTTCTTCGAACCGACAAGGAGGAAGAAATCTCTCACTTTCCCTCCACTCTTACAATCTCTCAAAGAATTCCTCACGGAAAGGAGGAAGAAATCTCTCACTTTCCCTCCACTCTTACAATCTCTCAAAGAATTCCTCACAACAAACCCTAAATTAAACTCTCTACACACTACTGGAACCTCTCTAACCTCTAGGAGCCTCCTGAAGCTTCCTTATTTTTTGCCAAAATCTTCTTTTAAAGTTGTAGAAGAGTTTTTCTAGGAGTTGCCTAAGCATCCCTCCAAAAATCATCCACATTCAATGCACCTTTTAAATTAACCGTCGATCTTGCCGTCAGCGGCGTCGAGGGCGTCGTCGGCAGGCCTTCTAAATTATTTGATCTGGAGTCTCGAGAAATTCTCGCCGTCGGCGCCCTAGTTCAAATCTTCATATTTTGGTCCTTTTCGCTCCAAATTCGCTCCTTTTTGTATGTTTTTGCTTCAATGACCATAATTCATCATACCTGCAACAAAACATCAAAAATACCTTTCTTTAAAGTGCAATATCATCAAAAACAGTGTAAAATATGTATGAAAATCTAAACATATTTTCCTTTTGTCAAAATCCCCCAAACTTAACTATTACTTGTCCTTAAGTAATTTTAGTACTACATAAAAGTTATGATCTATTGTAGCAAAGTTTTAATTAAAAAATACTATAAGCTTGATTTAAGTAAATACTATAGTGAGATTTTCAGAAAAAATTCAAGTAATTAAATTAACTTTGTAGGTACCAAATTATCTAGTCATCAAGTTTAAGAGTTCTATTTTTCTATTCATTTCACGAATGACTATATGTTGTAATATCAAGTCACTTAGAATATTCAAATGATAGGAACTTCATGAGACTCTTGCTAGTAAAGATGATAATCCATAATTATAAGTTCAGGGATGTATTTAGGTTTTCCCTTTAGGTAGGTCCAGTGAAGCTAATTTTTTATTAGGCATCTCCTCAAGCTTCTCCTCACTTTTATATTTTTTTCTTTCTTTTCTTTTCTCTTTTTCATTTGGATTGTGCTCAATCCTATATAATTTCTTTTTTTCAGGGATTGTTTTCAATCCTTTTTTTTTTCCTTTTTCAAGTGAGGATTACTATATCTATTTCAGGGAGTGTTTTCAAATCCTTTCTTTTTCCTTTTTTTCAAGTGAGGATTAGATATCTGGATAGCCTTCATGTGAGGATTATTATATCTAGATAGCCTTTAATGATTTTGAACATCACATTTCTTTCCCTAAATTTGAAACTCAAAACATTCCTTTACCTTATAAATATTTCATATCTTTTTATATCATTGAGCCCCAATCTTTTCTTTTCAAATGAATTTCCAAGATTCTTAATACTTCAAAATATAGTTTCCTTTACTTTAAATAGTTATATAATCTTACTCTCTTATACTAAATATCTTAATCTAAAAAATTAATTTTCATTACAAAAATATTCCTTACTTTAAAATATAGTTTCCTTTACTTTAAATAGTTAACTATAGTCTTATTCTCTTATACTAAAACTTTAAAATATAGTTTCCTTTACTTTAAATAGTTAACTATAGTCTTATTCTCTTATACTAAATATCGTTAACAAAATAATTTTCATTATAAAAATATTCCTTTAAATCTACCATAATATTTAAATATCTGTTTACAAAATTAATTTTTCTTAAAAAATATTCCTTTAAATCTATCATAATATTTAAATATCTATAAAATATAGTTATCTGAATTTCCTGAATTAAATTCACTACATATAAAATTAATTTTCCTTACAAAAATATCCCTTTAAATTTACCATAATATTTAAATATCTACAAAATATAGTTCGCTGATTTAAATTCACTACATAAAATCATATTAATAATTTTTGAAAATATTTAAATTGAGAACTTCTAATAGTTAATCTTTTTCTTCCCTCCCCCAAACTTAAATTTTTCAATATGAAATGATACAGGTGGAAAGAAAAATTCTAAATATAAATCATACCTCAGTATTTTAGGCATTTTCATCATTCTAAAATTTTTGCAGTCCCTTCTCAAAATTTCCACTTCACCTAGTCTATAACATTAGGAGTTTTCTATACATATAAATCATTAGAGAATTTACTGGGTAATGAAATTTTGAAATAAGTACAAAGTAAAAATTATACAAACATAATATTTCACTAACACATCCACAATACTAAAAAAAACAATTACAATTAAAATGCGAAATGAAAATCACATCACATTACAATTTAACAAATTTCAACTATCACACCAAGAAATTATAATAACAATTAAAAATTATCTATTTGTAACATAAAAATAAAAATGAAAGTACAAACACACAAACATTTATCTCTATTACAAAAATTACAAAAATAAAAGTAAAAGTACATCAACTATTATCATATGTCAAAATCCCAAACTACATCTTCGTCTCCTTGGTCAGCTCATGGATTGGGCTGATACTTAGTATATCGGGGGTATTCAGGAAAAGTAACATCAGACTAACCTCTGTAGTGTCGGGTCTGAGCTTCGTAGTAAGCTATCTCAAAATCAGAATGTCTCTGTAGGTACTCACTATTATAATCATATCTACGTTTTAAACCCCCAATTCTTTCATTTATTAGCTCTATACTCTTTTGATGCAAGGTCAACTCATTCATCAAATTATTCAGGGTAGGGGAACTAGAAGAAGAAAGTTCATAACTAGTAGAGGGGACATCTCTACTAGAAGAAGGCTCTTGACTTCTACTCCCAGTTCTCCATTTTTCATGCATTCATATGTCTTCAAATTAGCTTTACAAGTGGGTTTCATAGGGTAAACCCATTCATCATCACCTCCAGCTTCCACTCCAGAAAGTTGGCAAAGTACATAAATAAAGTCAGGATGTCCCAGACCTCCACTTGTTTCACTCCTTGCCATGGTCAATATATACTTAAAAATGATTCTCCCCACATTTGTATTTCTATTATTCTGAATACAAAAATTTAGAATAGCTCTATCTCTTGCTACCTCACTATGGTGATAGGTAGGTAACAGAGTAGAGGATATAAAATAGTGTTACGCTTTAGATGTGGCATTCAACATGGAAGCAGAAAAATTTACCCGTTCTCGTTGCTTTATCTTCCATGTCCATTTCCCGTCAGTGAGAAAGTTGATGACATCATTCAACGGGCCTTCCATTGTACTGAATGTTTCATAATGACAGCTATAAGAGTCTGGGACTTCATTAAAGGTATTAATGCAGATGTCACTAGATTCAACAGAAAATCCCTGCACTCGAATGGTTCCGTCCTCATAATAGTATACGTTGGCATAAAATTCTTTCACAATATCTCAAGCAGCCTTATTAGTGGTATAACAGAAGTTTTCCCACCTCTATTTGGTAATAACTCGTTCAATTTCTCCTCCCGGACTCTCAAAAACTCAATCTTGTATACATTTCTTTCCTTTAAACACTAAAGTAAATCTCGATTGAGCCTTCGCATTGACAAAGCAAGACTCAACAAATTCAAGTAGCCTCTTTTGTCATGGAGTCATTTCAATCTAATCAAAATTATAGAAAAATTCAAAAATATACTTCAAATATGCAAATAATGGCTTCCAAGAGTGACTCTAAGAGTTTAAAATTAAATTTCATGAATTTCTTCCCAATATTTTCTCCACATTCTCAAAATTTTAGATCTTCTCAATGTGGAAGAAATTCATGGTGAAAATCAAATATTTTTAGGTTGAAGTGAAGCTCTTACCAAGAGATGATCAAATCCGGTGTCTAAATGCTTTGAAATCCCCCCCAAATCCAATATCTTCAAACCCTAGATCGAAACTTTCATTTTTAAGAGGAAGGGGATGATGAATAGTGGCAGTTGACTGGTCAAAATCGCGGTTAAATGTGTTTTTTTGGGATCTCGCCGTAGGTGGGGTCATCGATGCCGCCATGGAGCTCTATTGAATTAATATTCTAAGTCTCGGGAAAAGTCCGTTGTCGGCAATGTCGAGGGAGCTGTCGGCGTGCTCCATTGAATTGGTTCATTTTCCAGATTTTTGTGATTTCGATCAATTTCATGCCTCAACGACATCTGTTCAATCATTATAGACATAAATTTTAAGTGATTAAATGATGTGATACACAAATAAATATTCATAACACAAATTATCACAATTATATATAAATTCCAAGCGTTACAATACACATTACATGACACACCTGAGTTTGGTATTTTCTCAACCTTAATACATTAATTCAATGTCGCAATCCAAGCCACAACACTCAAAATGCTGAAAAAAAACATCATATGCTCAATCTCAGCTATACATAGATCTAAAAGCAAAATTCTAAAGTAAAGCAAACACAAAGTTTAAATCAAATTACACACATAGACATATTGGTAACAAGATAAATCAACTACTCTTCAAATTTAGTGCTTGATTCTTCTCTGAGATCACCCATTGATTGAACATGAACGAAAAGGTTATAGAAGGGTCAGTATGAAAATTCTTCAGTAGAGCCCTCTTCTATCAATTTCATCTTTCTCATCAATCGTATCAAACTTCCTTTGATATGCCCAGAGTGATCAAAATACTCTTACATCCTCCAGTCTAGATGATCGAAAAAGTCAGAGATATTGTTAATTGCATTCATAACATTTTGTACGTCTTTCTCCAATTTCCTAATCTTGCGCTGGATCACTAGTGTCTTGCCCGAAACTAAAGGTCGAATAGGCAGTGAATTCTGAGACGATTGATCCACAATAATAGTCAAATCATTTTCATCTTCATTGGTTGAGAATCTTTCAGTTGGGTCCAAAGGCTTCCAAGGTAGAAGTACCTTTTCCCAATTTTCATAAGATACTTGGAACTGACTGCAAAGTGAGGAAAATATTGAAGAATGTCCAAGCCCATAAGTTGATCCATCAACAATCAGGCCCAAAACAGACTTCACAATTATTGATCCAATATCGATCGGCAGTCCCATTTGGATGCAGTATTCAAAATGGTACTTTCCTTAGTAAATTTACCAATCTACATCATCGGTAATAGTTTTGTAGAAATGAAGAAGTGCTAGTGTTTCAAAACGGGGTTTAGAAGTGTCACAGAAAAACTAACATACCCATTTTCTCTCACTTCCCAGTCTTCAGTTTCGTCCGTTAAATATTGGTAGATCTCATTCATCAGATTTCTTATCGGGACGAAGTTGGAATAATGGCAGACAGAAACATTCTCGATCATGTATGACTCTTTAATCCATGCAAGAGTAAAATTTATCCATCTACCTTGCACAGACAACTCCCTGGTTGATTCCATGCAAATTAACATAAAATTCCTTCACCACAGGAACAACTACGGCGGCTGTAGTGTAGCACAACACTTCCCATCTTCAT
Organism: Phalaenopsis hybrid cultivar; assembly: GCA_002079205.1. NCBI lineage: Eukaryota > Viridiplantae > Streptophyta > Magnoliopsida > Asparagales > Orchidaceae > Phalaenopsis > Phalaenopsis hybrid cultivar. The sequence continues at coordinate 114,178 of JXCR01145878.1, forward strand.
CGCATAATCATCTCTTCAATTTTCATCGATGGATTATTCAAACCTTGATTCACGAATCATCTTTCCTTGATCAATCTCTTCTTTGTCAGCACTTTGTTGAAGATTCGCTGCGCCTCGGCACTAATGAACTTTCTCCGGTTAAACACTGGCAATCTATGGTTTTCAGGGGAATTGGATGCCATAAGGATGAATTTAGTGGAGTTTCACTTCATTTTTGGGGAAATACGAACTTAGGAATCGAAATTTTGAAGTTTAAAAGGGGTAAATCTCACCTAAAACCGCCAAAAACCATCCATTCAAACTCCAAAAACCGTCATCCCGCCGGTCTCGCTGTCGGCGATGTCAAGAGCGATGTCAGAGACCCTTTAGAATTTAATTGCCTGGACTCTCAGGAAAAAACCATCGTCGGCGGCGTTGAGGGCACCGTCGGCGGCGTCGAGGGCGCCGTCAGTGCCCAAGACAAAAATTGCACAGTTTCGCTGTGGTCCGAATAAGTTCCAATTTTTTCGATGGATCCAATTTTTATGATGATTCAAGGGTAAATATGAGTAGTAGAGTTCAATACTACCACAACAATGATAATTTAAAATAAAAAAATACTATAATTGCAATAAAAATAAAGATAACTATGGGTTGCCTCCCATAAAGCGCTTGGTTTAACGTCGTCAGCCCGACCTATTCAGGTATTATTTAGCTTGACTGATCATTAAAACCTCTTTAAAATTTGGTCTTTTACCCTCAAAATATGATTTTAATCCGTGTCCACTTACTTTAAATCTATTACCAGTCTTTTGATCTTGAATTTCAACAGCTCCGTAAGTATAAACTTGAGTCACAGTAAAGGGTCCTAACCAAGAGACTTCAGTTTCCCAGAGAATAATTTCAGCCTTGTGTTGTAAAGCAAAACTTCTTATCCTATTTCAAAGTTCTTTTGGTTAATCCCCCGATCATGCCATAACTATAGTTTCTCCTTATAAAATCTATCATTGTCATAAGATTCATTTCTTAATTCTTCCAATTGATTCAATTATAACAATCTCTTCTCATCAGCATCTTTCAAATTATAATTGAATTCTTTAATCACCCAATATGCTTTATGCTCCAATTCTATTGGTAAGTGACAAGTTTTTCCAAAAATTAGCCTGTAAGGAGTCATTCCAATAAGAGTTTTATAAGCAGTTCTATAAGCCCACAATGCGGTATCCAGTCTAGTGGACCAGTCTATTCTACTAGGGTTTACAGTTTTCTCATGTATTTATTTAATCTCTCTATTAGAAACTTCAGCATACCCACTGGTTTGAGGGTGATAGGAAGTAGAGATTCTATGAATAATATTAAACTTTTCTGCCAATCTCTGAAATATTTATTCCTAAAATTAGTAGAAATTCTATGAATAATATTAAATTTTTCTACCAATCTCTGAATATATTTATTCCTAAAATGGGATCCTTCCGTGAGTGATAATCATTCTGGGCATTCCGTATCCAATGAAAATATTTTTCATTAAAAATCTTAAAACACTTTTAGCATCACAACGAGGTAAAGCTTGTGCGAATCTTGAAACACTTTTAGCGTCACAGCGAGGTAAAGCTTGTGCTTCAATCCACTTAGAGACTTGAAACACTTTTAGCATCACAACGAGGTAAAGCTTGTGCTTCAATCCACTTAGAAACGTAAGTCTACGCAACTAATATGTATAAGTTCCCATATGAAGGGATAAATGGTCCCATGAAATCAAATCCCCAAACATCAAAGATCTCAACTTCTAACATGAAATTTAAATATATATCAAGTTCCCAAATGAAGGAATAAATGGTCCCATAAAATCTAATCCCCAAACATCAAATATCTCAACTTCGTTCCTCAAATAAAGGAATAAATGGTCCCATAAAATATAATCCCCAAACATCAAAGATCTCAACTTCTGAAGAAGTAAATGGTTTCCATAAAATCTAATCCCCAAACATCAAAGATCTCAACTTCTAACATGAAATTCATAGGCATTTCATTAAAATCTATGTAGTCTACTGCAATTATAATGTATAAGTTCCCAAATGAAAGAATAAATGGTCCCATGAAATCTAATCCCCAAACATCAATGATCTCAACTTCTAACATGAAATTCAGAGGCATTTCAGTTCTTCTAGATATATTGCCTATTTGTTGGCATTGATCACAAGTTGTTATGTATCTATAAACATCTCTAAAGATAGTAGGCCAATAGAATCCAGCTTGTAAAATTTTATAAGTAGTTTTATCAATCCCAAAATGTCCTCCAAATTTAGAATCATGAGATTTCTGAATGATTAGCTCAGTTTTTCCATAAGATAAACATCTTCTCATAATAAGATCCTTACATTGATTATATAAAGTAGGTCCATCCAAAAAATATGCTTTCACATCATGAATGAATTGTCTTTGCTGTTGCAATGTCAGCATAGGTGGAAAAATATCACTTACAATATAATTAACAATATCAACATATCATGGTATTTTCCACTCATTAATATTATAAAGTAGTTCATCAGGGAAACTGTCTGTAATTTCATTGCTGGTGTCAGATAATTCATGATTTTCTAATCTTGACAAATGCTCAACAATTTGATTATCAGTTCCCTTTCTATCAATAACCACAAGATCAAATTATTGCATCAAAAGTAAAATTTGATTATCAGTTCCCTTTCTATCAATAACCACAAGATCAAATTTTTGCATCAAAAGTAGATCTAATCAACCTTGGTTTAGCATCCTTTTTTGCATCAAATATTTAATAGCAGAGTGATCAGTATGCACAACGCATTTAGCTCCAATTAAATAAGATCTGNTCTTGGTTTGGCATGCTTCTTTTACATCAGATATTTAATAGCAGAGTGACCAGTGTGCACAACACATTTAGTACCAATTAAATAAGATCTAAATTTTTCTAAAGCATACACAATGGCTAGTAGCTCTTTTTCAGTAACAGTATAATTAATTTGAGCATCATTAAAAGTTTTACTAGCGTAGTATATAACTTTAAAAATCTTTTCATAACTTTGTCCAAGAACAGCTCCAATAGCATAATCACTAGCATCGCACATCAGTTTAAATGGTTTCTTCCAGTTAGGTGAAACTATAATAGGGGCTGTGATCAATTTTTCTTTTAATAACCTAAAGGCATTTAAACAGTTTTCAGTAAATTTAAATTTCTTATCGTTTTCTAAAAGTTGGCATAGAGGTTTAGTAATTTTTAAAAAATCTTTAATAAAACACATGTAAAAACCAACATGTTAAAGAAAACTCCTAACCTTTCTTACATTAGTAGGAGGTGTTAATTTAGATATAACTTGAATTTTTTCAGGGTCTGCTTCCATACCATTTTTNCAAAAGTATAGTTAATTTGTGCCTCATTAAGACTTTTACAAGCGTATTATATTACTTTAAAAATATCTTCATAACTTATTCCAAGAACAGCTCCAATAGCATAATCACTAACATCACACATAAGTTCAAATGGTTTCTCCCAGTTTAGTGAAACTATAATAGGGGCTGTGATTAATTTTTCATTTAATAACTCAAGGCATTTAAATAACTTTAAATAAATTCTAATTTCTTGTTCTTTACTAAAAGTTGGCATAAAGGTTTAGTAATTTTTGAAAAATCATTAATAAAACGCCTGTAAAATCAAACATGTCCAAGAAAAATCCTAACCTGTCTTACATTAGTAGGAGGTGTTATTTTAGATATAACTAGAATTTTTGCAGGGTTTGTTTCCATACCATCTTCTGAAATTTTATTCCCTAACGCAATTCCTACTGCAATCATAAATTGACACTTCTCCCAATTCAGAACCAAATTAGTTCTTTCACATAACTCTAAGACTTTTTCAAGGTAATTTAAGCATGTGTCAAATGATGTTCGAGATACAGAGAAATCATCCATAAATACTTCCAATCCATCATCAATTAACTTGCTAAATATGGACATCATACTTCTCTGGAATGTTGCAAGTGAATTACATAATCCAAAAAACATTCTTCTAAAAGAAAAAGTTCTAAAAGGACTAGTAAATGTTTTCTTTTCTTGATCCTCAGGAGCAATAGGAATTTGATGGTAACCGGTATATCCATCTAAAAAATTTTGTGCCCAGCAAGTATATCGACTATTTGATCTAAAAAGGGTAAAGGGAAGTGATCTTTCCTGGTGACAGTGTTTAATTTTCTATAATCAATAAATACGCCACCCCTGTAACTTGTATGATAGGTATTAATTCATTTTTTTTGTCTCAACAGTCACTCCTCCTTTCTTTGTAACACAATGAATAGGACTTACCCACGCACTATCTAAAATATGATATATAATTCCAGTGTCTAACCATTTCAANATTTTCAAGATAAATTAAGCACACGTCAAATAATGTTCCAAATACAGAGAAATCATCCATAAATAGTTCCAATCTGTCATCAATTAACTTACTAAATATAGACATCATACATCTCTGGAATGTTGCAGGTGCGTTACATAATCCATAAGGCATTCTTTGAAAAGAAAAAGTTTCAAAAGGACTAGTAAATGTTGTCTTTTCTTGATCCTCAGGAGCAATAGGAATTTATAATCAATATATCCATCTAAAAAACAAAAATATTTGTGTCCACCAAGTCTATCTACTATTTGGTCTAAAAATGGTAAAGGGAAGTGATCTTTCCTAGTGACAGTGTTTAATTTTCTATAATCAATTAAATACATCACCCAGTAACTTGTCTAATAGGTATTAAGTCATTATTCTCTTTTGTTTCAACAGTCACTCCTCCTTTATTAAGAACACAATGAATTGGACTTACCCAAGCAGTGTCTGAAATATGATATATAATTTCAGTGTCCAACCATTTCAAAATTTCCTTCTTGACTACTTCTTTCATCATTGGGTTTAATCTCCTTTGTGGATCAACTCTTGGTTTATATTGTTCATCTAGTATAATTCTATGCATACAAATCGAAGGAATGATTCCTTTAATATCAGCTAAGGCCCAACCAAAAGCTTTATTATATCTTTTTAATGTGTCCAAAAGTATTTGCTTTTGCAAATCATTTAATTCTGAAAATATAATAATAGTTAGTGTAGATGAGTCTCTCAAAAACACATACTTCAAGTGGTTAGGCAATATTTTCAACTCAAGTTCAGGTGGTTTTATAATTGATGAAACTAGATTCTTATCAGCATTTCCTGTAATATCTAGCATCTCAAATCTTTCCTGAACATATACATACTTCAAGTGGCTAGGTAATACTTTCAACTCAAGTTCAGGTGGTTTTATAATTGATGGAAATAGATTCTTATCAGCATTTTTGTAATATCCAACATCTCAAATCTTTCCTGAATATAATCTAATTCTTCATTTTCTAATTCGTCCAAAATAACTTCATCATTCTCTTCAACCCAGCATCACAAATCTGAACATAATATAATTCTTCATTTTCTATTTTGTCCACAATAACTTCATCATTATCTTTAAATTGTTCTTTCTCTTCAAAATGTTCTTTAAAATGCTCGTTCATTAGATGTTCACTAATTTCGAAAACATTCATTATTCCTTTCAACATCAGGGTATTTCATAAATTTCACAATGTTAAAGGTCACTTCTTGATCGTTAACCCTCATAGTTAATTCTCCTTTTTGAACATCATAGCTTTTCCAGTAGCTAAAAATGGGCTCCCTAAAATGATAGGTATTTCTTTACCTTTCTACATATCTAAAACAATGAAATCCACAGCAAAGATAAATTTATCAACTTTTACTAACACATCTTCTATAACTCCCATAAGATATATAACTAAACGATCCGCTAACTGAAGAGTTATAGAAGTAGGTGAGACTTCTCCTAATCCTAATCTTTTGAAGATTGATAAAGGCATAATATTAATGCTGGCTCCCAAGTCACATAAAGCTCTCCATAAAATTTTTCACCGATAGCACACGGTATAGTGAAACTGCCTGGATCTTTTAATTTTTCGGGAAGCTTTTTCTGAATAATTGCACTACACTCTTCGCTAGGTACAACAGTCTCATTATGAGTGAACTTCCTTTTATTGTACAAAATATCTTTCATAAACTTCACATAATTGGGCATTTGCTCTAAAGCATCTACGAAAAGAATATTTACCATTAATTTCTCAAGATTTTCTAAAAACTTGGAAAATTATTTATTCTGTTCGCGTTGCTTCAATCTTTGAGAAAACGGTGGTGGAGGTTTCTCCACAGTAATTTTCATTGGTGTAGTTTATTCTCTTTATTTTACTTCAATCTTTGAGGAAACGGTGGTGGAGGTTTTTCCACAATAATTTTCATTGGTGTAAGTGGATATTCTAAATCTGGGTATTCAGGTGGAGGTTTTTCCACAGTAATTTTCATTGGTGTAAATGGATACTCTAAATTTGGGTATTCATGATCCTTTTTTTATGATATCCACTTTCTCTTTTTCAGTTTCCGTTTCTTTTTGCACCCTTGTTTCCAATTCTTTTCCACTTCGTAATTGTATCGCTTTGATTTTAAATCCACTTTCTCTTTTTCAGTTTCTGTTTCTTTTTGCACTCTTATCTCCAATTCTTTTCCACCACTTTCTCTTTTTCAGTTTCCATTTCTTTCTGCACTCTTGTTTCTAATTCTTTTCCACTTTGTAATATTATTGTTTTATTTGTTATTTTTCCTTGATCTTTAGGATTTAGTGCCACAGTACTAGGAAAAGTTCCTAATGTTCGGTTACTAAGTGTAGTAGCGATATACCCTAATTGATTTTCAGTTTTCTTAATAATCGTTCCTTGATTTTGTAACTGATTTCCTTGAATTTGTAATTGATTTCCTTCATTCTGCAATGGTTGACCCATGTTTAATATCATATCTTCCATAGACAACTTCTTCTCCTTAAATTGAGTGTTACTATTAAATCCTGGAGGATAAGAAGGTTTATAATTAACATTTCCTTGGTTAGATGAATTTCCTAATGGGTTCACTGGGTTGTTCGTCATTTGTTGATTTGTAGTAGAATTGTTATTCCAATTAAAATTTGGATGATTCTTCCAACCTGGGTTATAATAGTTCAAATAAAGGGTTGTTAGGTCTATTATTAATAGCATTCAAATTCTCATATGAAGGTTAAACATCCACAAATTGCCTAGATGAATTCTCTTCCATCATAGTAGGTGTTATAGAATAATTCATTACATAATGATCTAATTTCTTTGATATTACAGCAATCTGCAAAGCTAACATAGATATTAAATCAGAATCATGGATATTAGTTACTCTTTTAGGATTTACCCTTTCAGAGGGTCATTGAAAATTATTGGTAGCCATCTCTTCTACTAATGAATAAGCCTCAACAAAATATTTTGACATTAAAGAACCACCAGCCGCACCATCTATGATCGATCTAAGTGATCCCACGAATTAATTATAAAAAGTTTGAATTATCAACAAATCTGGTAATGAATGATGAGTGCACTTCCTAAGTAGATCTTTAAATCTCTCCCAAGCTTCATATATCGACTCTCCATCAATCTAACAAAATGATGTTATGTCATTTCTAAGTTTAGCAGTTTTGGATGGAGGGAAATATTTGGATAAATTTTGTGAAAGTTCTCCCCAAGTTCTAGTAGTTTTGGATGGAGGGAAATATTTAGATAGAAATTTCTGTGAAAGTTCTCCTCAAGTTCTAATAGATCTCAAGTGCTAACGAATTTAACCACATCTTAGGCTTATCCCTACGTGAAATAGGAAAAAGTCTAAGTCTAACAACATCATTTGAAACTCTGTCATATTTAAAGGTAGCATAAAGTTCTTAAAAACTAGCGATGTGTAAATTAGGATCTTCATTTGGTGTATCTCCAAATTGATTGTTTTGTACCATTTGGATAATAGCAGGTTTAAGCTCAAATGAATTAGCAGCATCAGGATTTTGGATAGATAAGTGAATTTCATCTGTTGTAGGATTTGCATAATCTCGTATGGGTCTTCCGAATTGATTGTTTTGTACCATTTGGATAATAGCAGGTTTAAACTCAAATGAATTAGCAGCTACAAAATTTAGGGTAGATAAGTGAATTTCATCTGCTGTAGGATTTGCATAATCTCGTAGAGGTCTATTGGTGTTCATTTTCTATTCCTTGATTGTTCATAATGTTTTCCATTGTATCACAATTTCTAGGCCATTTTCTATTCCTTGATTGTTTACGTTGTTTTCCATTGTGTCAGGATTTCTAGGTTCTCTTCTTCTAATTCTTCTAACAGTGCATTCTAATTCTGAATCATAGGGTATAAGATTTTAATGTCCAAATTTACGCATACTACATAGAAAAACAGTTAACTAAATATAAAAATAAGTTACAATTCCCGTAAAAGTTTTTTAATAGTCCTAATTTGTCAATTACTCTTATTATGATTCTTGTTTACTCCTGGGCAACGGTGCCAAAAACTTGACAGCGACTTTATATATGCTTAAAAATATAAGAATTTAATACTGCTGCTAGAAGATTTAATTCCTCGGCAACGACACCAAAAACTTGACAACGGTTATAGATTTGATAAAGATGTATATATAAAATATTCAATAATGGTAAAGTCACACTTATCAACGCGAGTATACGTATCACTCAGGTAATACAGGGCTCTAATGGAGTCCTAGATATTGATCCCACAGGCAGTAATATTAGAGGCTACGAACTAAGATTTTAGAAAATCAATACTTAATTACAATAATATAATTCAAATTGCTTATCTGTCACTAATAGGCAATTGAAATGAATATGTAATTTTAATAACTCTTATATAACTAATTCTATTAATAAAGTTTCTAATGTGAAATTCAATATATAAGAAAGTATGCTTCTCCTTGTTCAGAAATTAAAGTGAATAGATAAAGTGAATCAGTTTAAATTGGATTGTGCCAAATAGGTGCATACCTATTCTTTGACCTTTGGTCCAGGCATAAAGAATATTAACTAATCCTATACTTGGTTACTGAATCTGTGGCTAAACTGGGAGGATATTGGCTCTCACTTCGGAGCTCCCACGTTCCCCTCGCCTGAGGGCTAACATCTACACTTCAGCAACTGGCTCTCACTTTGGAGCTCCCACGTTCCCCTCACCTGAGGGCTAACATCTACACTTCAGCACTGCTCTCACTTCGGAGCTCCCATGTTCCCCTCACCTGAGGGCTAACATCTACACATCAGCACCGACTCTCACTTCGGAGCTCCCACGTTCCCGCCTAAGGGCTAACATCTACACATCAGCACCCCGGATCTCACTTCGGAGCTCCCATGTTCCCCTCGCCTGAGGGCTAACATCTACACTTCAGCACCCAAATGGGACCGAATTGAGGATTTTAGTCTGTCACTCTAAAATCTCCAATTCTACGCCCGATAATAGATTGAATTGGGGATTTTAGTCTATCACTCTAAAATCTCCAATTCTAAGCCCGATAATTTTATTTCCCTATTTCAATTGAGGATTTTAGTCTGTCACTCTAAAATCTCCAATTCTACGCCCGATAATTTTATTTCCTAGGCTGGGAGGATACCGACTCTCACTTTGGAGCTTTCACGTTCCCCTCACTTGAGGGCTAACATCTACACATCAGCACCCAAACGATAGGACCGAATTTAGGATTTTAGTCTGTCACTCTAGAATGTCCAATTCTACTCCTAATAATTTTATTTCCCTATTTATTTACACCCAACTTCCAAGGGCTTTGTAATCCCTGAATCTTGGATGTAAACTTCACTTTAGTTGTAAAACTCAACATATTTTAACAAATCAAATTGCCAGATTAAAAGTAAATTAAGATCGACGTGAAAAGATCATCACAACTTCTTCAACATTTTCAAGGCTCAACCAATTCAAATCACCATTTCACAAATCTTAAGACAATGAGAAAGACAGAGAAAACTACTCAGAACTCATGGGGAAGATATGACAAAACTCAGAATTTATAAATAAAAGCAAAGTCATACAAACTACAACAGGTAAATAACCCTTATCTCTAATTCTTCCAAAGAAAAACTCCTCAAAGTTCCTCTGAATCTCTTCCTTTCTTTACAGCACACAGAATTCTTCTCCGAAGTGTTAAGGAGGAGGAAATCTCTCACTTTCCCTCCACTCTTACAATCTCTCGAAGAATTCCTCACAATCTAACCCTGGATTAAACTCTATACACACTACTAGAACCTCTCTAACCACCAGGAGCCTCCCGAAGCTTCCTTATTTTTGACCAAAATCTTTTTTTAAAGTTGTAGAAGAGTTTTTCTAAGAGTTTCCTAAGCATCCTGTCGGCACTATTTTTGGTGTGGGGTTTGCCCGTAAGAAGCTGTCGGTCATCGGAATTGAAATCCCGTTGCCCGCTTCGGAAGGACG
>JXCR01145879.1:0-81967 GCA_002079205.1 Phalaenopsis hybrid cultivar
TAATGACACCTCCTATTTTGGCAGCCCCTATCCCAGGGAAACCATTGATACTTTATACCGCGACCTTTGACGACTCTCTTGGAGCCCTCTTGGCCCATGTCAATGATAAGGGTAAACAAAACACACTCTACTACTTGAGTCATCATCTGATACCAACGGAAGTAAGGTATCCAACCATTGAGAAAATTATCTAGCGTTAATTTTTGCCGCCCAAAAGCTTAAATGACATGCTTTCTCATAAGATTACCCTAATTTTAAAAGTTAACCCAATGCAGTATTTGATGACCCGACCAACACTCTCTTAACGTCTAGCAAGATGGTTAATGATCTTATTATAGTTTGATATAGCTTTTTTTTCTCTCCGTTCTATCAAGGGACAGATTCTAGCAGACTTTCTCGTTGCACACCCACTGCCAATTGGGTCTTTTTTTAATGATGAACTACCAGATGAGCAGATACTACAAATGAAATTCTCTAGTGGGCAACGCTGAGAGATGTACTTTGAGGAAGCTTTATTAGCCAGAAAAGACATAGGATCAGGAAGAATGAAACCAAGGAAAGCAGGGAATGGTTTGATCTTTATCACACTAGATAAGAGCATCTTGAGGTTCTCATACCACCTGATAGAGCCATGCACCAACAATGAAGCCGAATATGAAGGTTTAATCACCGGATTGGAGTTGGTAATCTTAATGGATATAACAAACTTTGCCATCTATGATGACTCACCACTCTTCATCCAGCAGGTTATCAGATGATAGAAAATTTCTAAAACCAATATTAGTAGAATATCATCGATATGCAATGAAGCTACAAGAGTAGATTCCCTATGTAACTTTCTTCTAGATTCCTAGGGGAGCTAATGCTTATTCCATTGCTCTAGCAAAACTTGCTAAGGAGCTGGCGTGTCCCCTAAAGGATTTCATTAAAATCATAGTGCAAGGAAGACAAATTCTATTTCAAATTGACCTTGACATTCTACACAAGCTCAAGAATGAAAAGTAAACGATGATTGCAACTGCAGACATCAATGAAGATTGGTGCAAGCCATTTATAGAATATTTGCAAATTAGAAAGTTGTTAGAAGACAAGTTAGTAGCACATCACACTACGAAAAGGGCTACGTCATATGCCTTAGTTGGTGATGTCCTCTACATAAGATCATTTGACCAGATATGGCTAAGGTGTCTAAGCAAAGCCGAGGCACAAAATATTGTTAAAGAAGTACATGTTGGATTGTGTGGCCCTCACCAGTCAGGGCCAAAAAAGAAAATGAAGATCAAAAGGCTATGATAATATTGGTCAGCGATGATGTCCGACTGCATCGATACAACCAAAAGATGTCACCAGTGTCAGGTTCATGGGTTGGCCTTGCACCAACCTCCAAATGTACTACACACAACTGTTGCCTCGTAGCCTTTCGAGTGTTGGGGCATGGATATAATATGTCTGATAAACCCTTCATCTTCAAAAGACACATATTTATACCTGCATCTACAGACTATTTCTCAAAATGGGCAGAGGCAGTACCATTAAGAGAAGTTAAGACACAACACGTCCTTCAATTCTTCAAAAGCAAAGTCGCCAACCATTTTCGAGTAGGAAGAATAATTCCTGGCAATGAGATAGCTTTCAAAAGCACCAAAATTAATAATTTTATCAAAATACACTGAATAGATTGAAGATACTGTACAATTTACTATCCCATAGCAAATGGCCTCGCTGAAGCCTTCAACAAGACATTGGTACAAATTTTAAAGAAAACATTGGATGAAAACAAAAGAGATTGGAAAAACAAATTTCTAGAAGCTTTGTGGGTCTACCGAACAATGTTCAAAACTACCACTCAGTGTAAACCCTACATGCTCATGTACAGGTCTGAGGTTGTGCTACCATTAGAAATTCAGACGCCATCTCTTAGACTCGCAGTCGCCATCCAACTCTCAATAGAAGAAAGTGCGAAGCTCAGACTTGAAGAACTAGAGAGTTGAGGGAAAGTAACTTGAAACACAACAACTCTTGGAACTTTACCAGGCAGAGATGGTACAAGGTCATGACAAATTTATCTGCCCAAGGACATTCAAAGTTGGTGACCTCGTACTCGTACTCAAAAGACCTATTCTTGCACACCGCAAGATAGGTGGAACATTTGAGCTGACTTGAGAGGGACCATTTGTCCTTGAAAAGGTCTTTGCAGGAGAAACCTGCCTGTTAGAAGACTTCTAGGGTGAAAGACCCATGCTACAATTTAATGGATGATACCTGAAGACATACTACACAACCTAGCGTTGTGTGTCGCCGCTTGATTTAAAATTTTGAAATTTTAACTGTTTTGGGGTTATGTATGTGGCCAAAAGTTTGTGACCGGGTCCAAAACTTTTGTAACAAAATTAACCTCAATATAAAGAAAATTTTTGAAAAGGATTACACTTCAAATTCTCACCTTTCTACCTTTAAACTTCATATTCTACTAAATTAAACAAAATTCACATATAAATAAATGATATCTTCACCAAAATAAACTAAAATTTCCTTTAACAAATACCATTTTTTGTTCTTGCTCACACTAAGTTTTAGGCCATAGACATTTTTCCTATTGTCTGCAGAGAAATGTCAGGTCAGAGGCTGATCTTCACCTCTAAAGATGGTTGGAATCTCACACTAAGAAGAAATGGAGCTGCAGGGTGGCACTACAGATTTCGACATGGAATTTTGCTAAGTCAGCATGGATTACGAGGGGCCTTTAAACAATATCTTCAGTCGACGGGAAAAGGAAGGGCTACCCTCACTGCTTAAGTTGACCACCAAAGACAGTGCATCACTAAAAGGAAGGAACGTGATGGTACAACAGGACCCTATGGAGGGGCCTAGCCGTCTACCATCCATGACAGCTATGTCGACTTGGGGCCTGAACACAACATAGAAATGCTAGCCGCCGAAACAGAGGGCTTTCTTATGAGAGGAGAAAATAAGCCAAAAAGAGGCAGAAAAATTGCTCACCCAAATTCCTAAGGGGAACATTTATGATCCAGGCATTAGAGAAACTTCTTCAAGCTTGCCTGCCACAGATGATGAATCCAGGTTCGTTACAAAGCCAGAAATACCACCAGCTTCAGATGTTCAATACATGGGTTTCCCTACTTGCAACGCTGAAATACCTGCATGATCGTTGTCTACGGGGGCATTCATGGAATGTCTGGGCTGCAATTTCTTGTACCTACACACTACATTACCTTAGAGGAGTACACCTCTATAGATGATGGATCTCAAACTTTTGATTACCCAGTAAAGGCAGAGCCATATGTCCCAATGGATGCAGAGCCATATGTTCCAAGGGGTACATGGCCATATGTACCGACAGACGCAGAATCATACATTCTGTTAGAGCCAGAGTCAGCACCAGCTTAGGTTCCTGCAGCCGTTTAAATAAGAGAACTTTCTCAACAGTCGACAATAAAAAACACGACACTATATTATAGAATAAGCAAAGTGAAAAAAGAAAATTTTTAATTCTATGAAGAAGTACAAGGGAGATTAATCATGATATTAGAAGGTTTGGAATTATAAACTAAGGTTTTCTCAAAAAAGTGATGAACAAAGCATTCTTGACTGTATTTTTGTCCAAGGAAAATTGGTCAAGCAGGCCTACTCATGGAAAGGACCTACTCTAAGTCGAGGAAATGGATGCGAGGAAAAGGGAGAATTACCATCCAGTGTGGCTGCTACTATAACTTTACAAATGAGAAATAAGTGAATCCGCCTAGGATTCTCAGACATGATCAGGTGGATCCACTACCGCCAATGATAAAGTGGATGATTAAAAAAATGGTCAGGTAGATTATACTGCCCGCTAACTACATTCCTAACAATTGCATTATCAACATATACGACGAGGGTGATTTTATTCCTCCACATGTAGACCACCATGACTTTGTGAGACCTTTCTACATGGTCTCATTCATGACTAAAAGCAACATCTTATTTGGGAAAGAAATTGACATCATTGGCTCTAGTAAGTTCAAAGGATCTGTGGAGATTCCCTTACCAATTGGCTCAGTACTTGTTCTCAAAGACAACGGAGCGAACATCGCAAGCATTGTATTCCAGGAGTATGACATCGTAGGGTGTCTGTGACCTTCCTACGGATAGACGATAGCAAAATACCATATGGATTTTAGCCAGATCAAGAACTGGAGGAGATACTACCATACGAGCTATGCGAGGGTTGTACCTCTGAGTAAATGCAAAGGGAAATCAGTCCTAGAGCATGGCTTAGAAGGTCTGCTCAATCAGTAGCTCATCATAACAGGAACAGAGAGTGAAAGGATTCTTTTGTGCTTTACTACATTACATCAAATATGATAAATATCATAGATACTCAGCCTATGATATGTACTTGGCATGAGATATTTTGGATGTACTTTGATGCAGTTAGCATATTGTACTTTTTGAGGCGTTATCTATACTTGATCTGTAATATTTATTGGAGCAGATTAATGAAGTTTTTTTCAGAAATTTTTCTGTTTGTCCAATTTCCCAAATTGTGTGATGGATAAAAGTCACGAACCATACGTTTGTTCAAAATTACAATGAACAAAGAACGAAACAACAAAATTTGACAATAATAAAAAATAATAATAAAAAAAAATAAAATAACCAACAAACAAACAACAAAATAAATCTCTTTTGAAAATCAACCAACTAAAATTAAATTTTTGAAAATATATATTGAAAATTAAACAAGATAAAAACAACAAAAAAGAAAATAAATCTATTGAGTTGATTCTCTCGATTTCGAGGTCTCTTACTCTTTGCTCGTGTTGTACGATTATCTTTGTCTGCACTAATTCTCTTAACATCCCCATGGAGTTTCACATTCTGTACAAAACCTCACAAAATTTCACAAATCTTCTTCAACAACATCAACCTTTGCACAGGACACATCTTTGTATTCAACATCACAATTTCTCATTTTTGAAACAGTCCTTAACTTTTGATTCACTACTTTGAGGTCAGTCCTTTTCTTTCGACACTCTCTTTTGAGATTGATCATTAACATTCAATTCTCATTTTTGAATCAGTCCTTAACTTCTAATTCACTCATTTTCGAGGTCGGTCCTTACCTTATGACACTCTCTTTTGAGATTGATCATAAAATTTTTATTCTCATTTTCAAATCAGTCCTTAACTTCTGATTCACTCCTCTGAGGTCGGGCATTAACTTCTGACACTCTCTTTTGAGAATGATAATTAACTTTCAATTCTCATTTTTGAATTAGTCCTTAACTTCTGATTCACTCCTTATCGAGGTCGATCCTTACCTTCTGACACTCTCTTTTGAGATTGATCATTAACATTGAATTCACATTTTCAAATCAGTCCTTAACTTCTAATTTGCTCTTTTCAAGGTCGTTCCTTAACTGTCGACTCTCTTCCTAAAATTGATCATTAACTTTCAATTCTCATTCTAGAATCAAACCTTAGCTGATGTTTTCTCTCTTCTTTTGAGGACGGTCCCTAACTTTTTCCCCTCTTTTAAAAATAATACCTAAACTTCAATTCCCACTTTGGGGTTAGCACTTACATTCTGATTACCATCCTCTATGGACACTTGAAATCTGATAACTCAAAACCAATTCTCCAATCCTTAACAAGAGTTTTTACTTCCTGACTTTGATCAAATATTCATCTGCTAATTCCCCAGTGAAAAGAAATAACACACACATTTCTACACCTCCTTCTAGGTCTATTGACTAGGAGTTTGTATTGGTTTTATTGATCTCGTCCGTCAACGCCAATACGCACGGTGTGCTTGCCCAGCACACCCCACCTATTGACAGTCCATTTGTTGACCTCACTTTTAGTTAAGGTCTAGTTCTTCTTTTTTAGTAGACTAGGGTCTAGTCATAGGACTTTTTTTTTATTATTCCTAAAAAAATAGAAAAGGAACCCACACAAGTAGAAATTTCAAAGTCCTCTTTACTCGACTTGAAGCTCTATATATTGTTCCTAATCTCTAGCACTTAGTAGGTGGGTCATTACGAGGGAGCTCAAGGAGAGTTCTCATAGGACTGTTTGACCTTAGGGTTGACCTGGTTGTTGGTCTAGTCACAATCACTCAGTACCCTAAACCCAAAATTTTCTTAACTTTGATCCCTTAATCATTTGGGAGACTCATGTAAATGGTCCCCTAAACCCAGTGGCCCTAGGCTAAGGTTTAGCTAAGACCAGTACATAGAGGACCCAAATGGGGTTTCCATTGGTCCATAACTTATTTATGGTGGTTAGCTCCCAAATGCTACCAAAGATAACCAACTTGGCTTTCTGCCCCTAAACTCCCCCAAATTACCTAAATACCCTTGAAACCCTAAGTTTGGCAAAAATTCCCAAATTTACCTAAAAGATCCAAATTTGTTCAAAAGTCACTTAAAAACCTTTGAAAACATCCAAATTACCGAAAATCACCAAAAATTGCTAAATTACAAAAATACTCCTCTTTAGCCCAAAATTTTAACAATTCCCAAAAATGCCATAAATTCCCAAAACCTTACAAATATTCCTAATTTATTTTTTCTCAACTATCACATGACTTAATTTGGCCAATTCAACCATCTTTGGCTAAAACCACCAAATTGCCCTTAAAAGGCCCCATCTCTCCAAATATACATCAAATGTCCATCAAATTGGTCCCAATTTCTCCCAATTTCAATCCTAAACTTAAATTTACCTTCCATGTGACCAATTTAAACCAAATCTAAGCTCAATTGGCCCATTCTTTTAACTAAATTTTAATCTAAGTCAAATCACCAATTTTGGCCTTATGACTTGGTTCCACCAAATTAAACCCCATGGCCTACTCCATTGATCTCAATTTGAATCCTAAAATCTTCATAACACTTCTACACATCAAACTTCACCTTTAATTGATCTTGGTTTTCATTTAATTTCAACATAAATTAAAAGCCCCAAATTTTTGCCCAAATTGGCTATGCCTCAAAATTTCATCAAATTGGTTGCCTTAACCCCAAAATTGGCACAAAATTCATGTTGAGAACTCTTCATCACATTTTTATTGACAATTCCCAACAATCAATTTGGATTTAGCCCAAGCTAGACCCAATTCTAGCCCAACATGCGCAAATTCACCAAAATTCTAAAACCCTTCAAATTGACCCTCCAATTGAACTCAAAATCCTTTCAATGTTTCACCAAAAATGTTCATTACAATCATCTACATCAAATGTATCAAGAAATTGGGCCAATTAGCATGGCTAGACAATCCCAAACCCAAGTCATGGTAATTTGCACCCACTTGGACCCATGCATCAAAATTGACCTAGACATGTCAAATTGGTCAAGCCAAGGCCACCACAGCCAAATTTTATACCCTATTGACCAAGAAAAAGTCAATGGAACCACCCAAATGAGCCATGGACCTAGGGATCCACAAATCAATTGATTTGATTCCATATTTGCTTAAGCAAGGCTATTTTGGCCAAAACTAAACACCAACCCATTTAATTATTGTGACATATTCCCATGGCTCACCTGACCTCCTAGCCACCTCCCATGGCCTGGCAGGCCGACATTGTGACCAGAAAATGTCCAAGCCGAGAGCCACCCCCATGGAATCAAATAAATTTTAAATCTAGAGGCCTCCTCATCAAAATTAAATCTTAGAGCCTCTCTGTCCTCCCCCTAAGCAACATTTTCACCCCCAATTGGCCATGACAACCACCCAAAAGCCCATTTTATAGAAAGCTCCCCTCCATGGCCATGGAGGGTGTGCTAAAAATTTTTCAGAGAGAGCCCTTCAAATTAGTTCTAGAGCCTCTTTGAGTCCTCCATAGTGTAACACAACTACCACATTGCTCTTAATCCTCTTGCCAGAGTTTGATTTTTGAGCTCAAAACCTTACCAGAGACAGGACAGAGCTCTCCACACCTCTACACTACACCAATATCAAATTAAATTTACCCACACCTTCACCACAGTGAAATGATAAGAAACCCCATCAAATCCCCCTCATACAGATCCCGTAGCATAGCTCTAAACGAACACCTGAAATTGAGCTTGGTCGAATTCATACCTAGGCCTTTCACCACAACAAGAGGCTTAATCCCTAGCCTCCTTGGACCTTCACAAATGTGCCAAGCACCTTGTGTTGAAGCTTTCATTCTCAGAGTGAAGGTATTGACCTCCCTCTCTTTTTGAGCCTATTTTGGTTCTCCATTTGATTAGGCTTAATTTAATTGCATGATTACCTTATAAATGTGTTCGTCACACTTAGACAAGCATTTAAAAAAAAACCGCACTTAATTTTGTTAAGAAATGAGTGAGATATTAAGCTTTGAAAATGGATGGCTCCTGGGCTAAGACAATGAGAACGATGAATGGCAGTCGTTCGATCGCGCGTTTATCTCATCAATGGACGAGATCTAGCCGGAAAACACCTTCTTACATGAAACACAGGTCGAGTCATCGCTGAGGTGGATGGCAACTCCAAATCAAAAGACATCGCGTGGAGCTTCGGAGCCGCCTAAAATCTAGTCAGCGCCGCGCATTTAAATAGATAAATAGGGTATTTTCTGATTTAAATAAATAGTCCTAACTTCAAAAATTCATATCTTGGTGTAGAAAAATCAGAAAAATAAAGCGAAAATACCCTCTTACTCAGTGAAAAGAGGAAAGTAATGTGAATATAATTTGAAGTTTGTTTGACGCAAATTTTATTTTTAATTAATTAATCACTATTTTGAGTATTTTAATTCTCCATGCATGTAGAAATTTCACCATCACTTTAAATTTTGGCATGTTGTTGCCTCTACCTTAGGGAACATCCTTTGATTTTTCTAAAGTCAAAAGATATGTTCGGACATAGATCCATATTTTCCTAGTTTATGTCTATTATTTGCATAAATTAATCATAATAATTACCATGTTGCTTAGAAAATTTCAAGACAATTTTGGAAGGTTAGTTATGACTAGAGAACCTTTCGGAAAGTATTTCATAGGTTAAGTCATTAAGAATGCAATTAATTTCTACCAATCCTAATTCACAAAAAATTTAATTTTGGGAAACACAAACATTTGAATGACTTAATTTTTAATCTCCATTATGATTTAAAGTTTAGAGAACTCCTTATAAAAATTTCAAAATATTTGTAGCTCATTTAATAACTCAAATTTATTTTTCAAATTAAATGACATTTTTGGCACTAAAATGATTTTTAATAATTAAAATATAACTCAAAAAATTATGAAAATTGGTTTTTGTAGTTCTTTATGATTAGAGGATTTTAAAAAAAATTGAAATTAAATAAAATTTTAAGTTTCAAGCCCATTTTCAATATTTAAATAATTAAAAATGATAAAAAAACGCAAAAATAATAAAATTCATAAAAATCTTTCAAATTGTTTCTAAAGCACATAGGAAAAAATGGAAAATTTGTGCTAATTTTCTAAGATATTGAATTTTAAAGCTTAAAAATATTTTTTAAAGGATAAAAATGGATTTTCACTAAAAAAATTCTAATAAATCAAAGAAAATCCCAAAAAATATAACATTTCTTTCTCTGTGTCCCTTTCTCTTAGAGAGATTTAATAAAAATATAAAACTTAATTTTTCACATTTAAAATATTTTGTAAATAATAAATACTCTAGAACTTAAAATAATTCATAAAATTAAAATGAAACTAAAAAATCATGAAATTTGGTCCCAATGATTCTCTAGTCTAAGTCTACCTCTAATAAAATTTCAAGGGATTATGCTTTACCTTGGTCAAGTTAAGGAATTTTCTTTAACAAATTCTATTTTTGCATTAAAATAAATATGTAAATTAAATTAAATTTTGAAAAATCACATTTTCTCCTCTGATGTCTTAAATTGCCCATTAAGTGAGGTGGGATGAAAAGTCCAAAGTCATTTGAATTAAATTTGATAAATTATAAAGTGATAGAGCATTTGTGGCAAAAATGTAATTTTGGAAATTTAGCCTTAATTCAAAGAGGGAAAAGGCAACCTCTGATTTTAACTAACTTATTTGGATGATTGAAAAACAAGGGGATTAATTGGTAGAAACCAACCTCACTCTTTCATAATAAAGGGATAAATTTATAACTCCTTACATTATCAAAATTTGGAAGTCTATTAAATTAAATGATCTTAGACTTAGGAGTATGACTTTGAAAGTTGATAACTCACTAATTTATTAATACTCCTACTGTATGTTCAAATGACATTTAAGTGTTTTGAAAGTGAATAATTACTATCACTTATAAATTCAACTTCTTTCAAAATAACTAAGACATCAACTTAGGTCAAAAGGCTTAGAGGTGACTAAAGCTAAAATCAAATTTGATTAAATTGGAATTAGAAGAATAAATATAAAGTAAAACACCTTTAAACACACTAAGCCTAAATTAGAACTCAAATTGGCTAAGTGTTTCAATAATGCTAACTGGCCCCCTTTAAGGATCTTCACCCACATAACATCCAAATTAAATGACAAGTGATAATTGCCTTATTCTTAAGGATAATTGAAACATCAATGTTCATTGAGCATTAAAGGTATTTATAGGATGGCCTATTAAGCAAAAATATAATAAGTTTAAATGAGCTCGATACTTTTCACCAGGTAGTGACAGGGAAGCATGGACCTGCTTCTTCCTCTAGACCTGTTGGATACCTTGGAGATCTACCAAAATTAATATGTTTTGCTTAATAAAAATCATCCTTAATCAAAATAATAGTGACCCACCAAGATATCACCAAGGTTTAGGTACGTCACTAAAACCTTACCTTTTCTACTTTACATAAAATGTTCTAACATGCATTTTGAGTTTCAGGTGGTCGAACGAGAAGAATTGCTAGGTACGCTTTTATAGTTTATAACATTGTCTTTTCTTAAGCTTTCCACACTGTGCTTACTTACCTGCATGTATGAACAAAACACAAACTTGGGTGCTAAACAACGATGCCACACTTCATGAAAATAAAAACTGTCAGGATAACCATAAAACCAAAACCAAAACCAAAACAAAAAATCAATCAATATAAAAATTACCTCCACAACATTCCAAATATAAGACAACTCAAAATTTAATCACAAAAATCACATAAAACAACAAATACAACTAAATTAAGATATCTATATTAGATGATAAGGAATCCCTTAGAGGAGTTAACCTACGGTTGCTAATGAGGCTCCCCACGGTCTAAATGAAAGTATGAAACTCATTAAGTTGAGTTTTGTAAATTCATTTGGAATAAGTGAATCCAATAGAAAATAGTGGTGCCGGAACAGGGGAAGCGTGAGATCCTAACCGGTGTCGCTCTAATCAACTTTAACATCCCCCATAACATTTAAAGAACTTCAATCATAGAACCACCTGATTTGACATCATAACTTGACACCCTAAAAAACACAAGCTTGTCACATGAAGGAGCTTAGAGTTAGAATGGTGGGCAGCATGACCATCTTCAATAGCCAAACCTGTCTTCCCCAGCTAAACCAACTTCCTTCCTTAAAATAAAATAACCAAGCCATATGATTTTGAGGTTGTTTATTTATGCAACATAAATTCTCACCTTATATTTAGTCCTTTGTACAGCTTTGTTGTACAATATAAGCCCTAACACGTCTTAAGTTTCTGAGGTTGTCATTCATCACGACCTAAGCCCTCACATCTTTCAGGCTATTTGTGTAAGTGTTTCACACAAATTTAAGCCCTAAACTAATAAAATTGGTAGGATAAGACAACTAAATATTTCTCCTCAAAACTGAAGCCAAACAATAAGATAGATTAGGAAGTTACTGAGGTTCTCCTCCGGATCTATGTCATCCCGTAGTTCTTCCTCCTTTGGATTCTAAAAACAAATTGCTCCAAATTTGAGACAATCCCATTTCACACCTCTTTTTCCAATATTGTTGAGAAATCTTATCCTTTAACCTCTTTGAAGATAATATTTCGTGATTTTTATTGAGAGTTTTCTTAGATGACTTCAGTCATTTAGGATGTAATTAACTATAGGGGCTTGCCCTTATAGAAAGCTCATCTGAACCCAACTTAATATAAAATCTATTTAATTCTTCATGTTAAATAGGGGAAATTGTTGGCAAATAAAATTTTTTCGCAGAACAAAATGGACGTCATACATTTCTTAATTTATTTGATCGAGCTTCATCCTCAAGTCTTGTATTTATCCTTTGGGACAGATATAGGGTTTGAGGTATAGTGCTCTTTCAATTAAACTTTAAAAAAATATGAGGTCAGTTTGATTTCATATTTTTTAAAAAATTATAATGTCGTTTCGAGACGGGCGATGTGATTTTAAATTTAGTGACCGACAGTTATTGCATCAAATCAGATGGCCCTATGGTTGTAGTCCTTTAAATTTTATAAGGGCATGCTAGAGTTGATTAGAGTGACACTGGTTAGGTTCCTACAGTTCCCTTATTTCAATACAAATATTTTCCATTAGATTCACTTAGTCCAAATAAATTTACTAAACTCAACATAATGAGTTTCATACTTTCATTTAGATCATGGGAAGTCTCGTTAGCAACCGTATGTTACCTCCTCCGAGGGATTCCCGATCATCCGTTAGAGACATCTTAATCTAGTTGAAATTGTGGTTTTGTGATGTTTGTGATTAAATTTTGAGTTGTCTTATATTTTGAATATTGTGGCGGTGAATTTAATCTTTTCAATTTTTGTTTTGGTTTTGGTTTTGGGTTTTATGGCTTTCCTAGCTGTTTTGGTTTTCATGCAGGGTGACATCGTTGTTTAACATGCAAGTTTGTGTTTTTGTTCATACATGCTGGTGACTAAGTACAGTAACGTACTATATAGTAAAGTACGAGAAATTAGAAATGAATTTAAAAAAAATTACATTAACAGCTTACCTGGATGGTCTTCCCGTCATCTTCAACTAAAGCTCAAAATGCATGCAAGAGTATTTATATATTAAAAGCATTTTAGGTAAAGTAGGGAAATAAGGTTTTTGTTAACTACCAAATCCTAAATTATATCTTGGTGAGCCTTCATTAATTTGATTAATGATGATTTCATTAAGGAAAACATACTAAGTTCAGTAGACCTCCGAGGTGCCCAAAAGGTCAAGAGAAAGAAGCAGATTCATGCTTCCCTTTCACCGCATGGTGGAAAGTCACGAGCTCATTTAAAATTATTATGTTGTTAAATAATTCATCCTGTGAATCCCACTAATGCTCAGTGAACGTTGACATTTCAATTATCCCTAAGAGTAAGGTGATTATCATTTGTCATTTAATTTGAAAATTATGTGGGTGAAGACCCTTAAAGGGGTAAGTTAATGTTATTAAGACACTTAGCAAATTTTAGTTTTAACTTGGGCTTGTAGTGTTTTAAAGGTGTTCAATTTTTAGTTACATTTACTTTTCTAATCCTCATTTAACCAAATTTGATTTAGCCTAGGTCACTACTAAGCCCTTAAGACCTTGGTGGATATATTTGTAATTTTTGAAAGAAATTGAATTTTAAGTGATTATAATTCATTATCAAAATATTTTAATGTCATTTGAACACCAAATAGGGGTATTAAATTAGTGAGTTTTTAACATCCAAAATCATACCCCTAAGTCTAGGATCAATTAATTTAATAGTCTTACAAATTTAGTAATTTAGGAAATTGCAAATTTATCCCTTAATTTAAAAAAATGAGATTGGTTTCTACCAATTAATTTCTTTTGTTTCAATCATCTGATTGCATTAATTAAGATCAAAGATTGCTCATTTCCCTTTCTTGAATGAAGCCTAAATGTTAATTAAGACTAAATTTCCAAAATTATACATTTGCCCCTAAGGCTCTATCTTTCATAATTCATCAAATTTAGTTCAAATGACTTTGGAATTTATATACTACTTCACTCATGGGTTAATTAAGACATCAGAGGAGAAAATGTGATTTTTCAAAATTTAATTTAATTTATATAATTATTTACTTGCAAAAAAAGATTTTTCAAAGAAAATTTAATAACTTGACCATGGAAAGGCCTAATCACTTGAAAGTTTTTCAGGAGGTACACGTTGCCTAGAGAACCACTTGGACAAAATTTCATGATTTTTTGAGTTTCATTTAAATTATTAAAATTATTTTAAAATTTGGAGTATTAATTAATTATAAAATATTTTTAATGTGGAATATTAAGTTCTATATTTTTCTTAAATCTTTCCAAGGTCAAAGAACACAAAGAGGCAAATTTTAAATATTTATAATTTTTATTTAAATTATTAGAATTATGTTAGTGAAAAATTAAGGAAAATCTTATTTTAGCATTTAAAAATTATTTTATGTTTAAATTGAAGACTTTTAGATGTTTATTTTTCCAAAATTAATTTCCTTTGCGTTTTAGGGTTTTGTAAAAATTAGGTGTGCTCTTAATGACTTAGCTCATGATAAATTTTCTTAAGGTTCTCTGGTCACAGTAAACCTACGAAAATCTTCTTGGATTTTTCTAAGAAACATGTGAATTACTATGATTAATTTATACAAATGATAGACATAAACTTGAAAAATACATATCTCCTCATTGGGGTGTCCTCTGACTTTCGTACAGAGGCTACAAAAGACCAAAAAAGCATGCCATTGTGAAATATTTGAATGCATGGAGAATCTAAATACTAAAAAATAGTATTTAATTAATTAAAAGTAAAATATGCATCAAATAAACCTCAAACTATTTCAACATTTGTCTCCTATTTTCACTGAGCACTAGGATTTTTTCTTTTATTTTTTTGATTTTTCTACACTAAGATATAGATTTTTTAAGTCTGGGAGATTTATTGGATTAATTAAATCCTATTTTCCTACTTAAACCACGCGGCGCCCCGACATCATGCAACGACTCCGAAGGCTTATGTGGCGCACTGTGGTTTGATGCCACCTTCCAACTGAGTGTTGTCTGGGCTTGCACTTTATGTATCGAGACGTTGTCTGGCTTCATCTCACCCATCCATTTAATACACACGCCATCCAACGACCATGACTCTTCATCCCCGTCTGGTTCATCCCGAGAATGTTGACCTCTCTTTTGGTTGAGGTTTAGTTTTTCCTCTTTATTAGCCTAGGGTGTTTTCATAGGACTTTCCTGTTGACTATTCCTAGAAAACTAGAAAAGGAACCCTCATAATTAGAAATTCCACCATCTTCTTTACTCAACTTGAAGCTCTACATATTGGTCCTAACTTCTAGCACTTAGTAGGTGAGGTCACTATGGGGGAGCTCCAAGAGAGCTCCCATAGAACAATTTGACCATAGGTTTAACCCTGGGTGCTGGCCTGGGACTATGGCACTCAATTTCACTCACTACACTCACTCTCACTCACAATCCCTCACAACCCTACACCCAATATTTGTTGACTTTGATCCCTTGATCTTTTGGGAGACTCATGTATATGATCCCCTAAACCCACTAGCCCTAGGTTAGGGTTTAGCTAAGACCAGTACATAGAGGACCCATATGGGGATTCCATTAGTCCATGGCTTATATAGGGTGGTTGGCACCCCAATTCTACCAAAAATATCCAACTTGGCATTTTTCCCCAAAATCCCCCAAATTACTAAGATACCCTTGGAGACCTAAATTTATCTAAAATTCCCAAATCTATCCAAAATACTCAAATTTGTCCAAAAATCATTTTACACCTTCTAAAAATACATAAATTTCCTTAAAACTACCCAAAAATTCCAAATCCACCAAAGTACCCCCAAAATGGCCAAAACTACAGAAATACCCTTTGCACCTCAAACTTTCCCAAAACCTCCAAAATCACTCCAAATGTCTCCAAAACCAATTTGAACCCTTCAACTGAACCCAATATGGTCAATTTGACCATTTTGACCAAAACCCCCAAATTTACCTCAAATGTCCATCAAATTGAGCCCAATTTCAATTCTAAACTGATATGCACCTTTCATATGACCAATCTAAACCAAATCAAAGCCTAACTGGTCCATGCCTTGAGCCCAACTTTTATCTAAGTCAATACCCTAACTTTGGCTCTATGACTTGGTTCCACAAAATTGAACCCCATAGCCTACTCAATTTCCCCCAATTTGAATCCTAAACTCTTCATAACAATCCTACACACCAAACATGACCTTCAATTGGCCTTGTTGAAGCCTGAATTAACTTCAATTTTAATCGAAGTCCAAAAGTCTCCAAATTTGCCCCAAATTGGCCATAAATCCAAATTTCCCCAAACTGATTGCCCTAACCCCAAACTTGAAACCCAATTTTTGTTGAAAACTCTTCATGTTTCCTCTAGACCATTCTCAACAATCAATTTGGACTTAGCCCAACCTAGGCCCAAGTTTAGCCCAACATGCCCAAATTGACCAAATTTATAATATCCTTCATAAAAAATCTTCATTGCAATCATTTACACAATCTTGATTAATCAATTGGGCTCAAAGTCATGGCTAGCCTAACCCAAACCCAACTTTTGTCCATTTAGACCCACATTGAACCCATGCACCCAAATTGACCTAACCATGTCAAATTGACCAAGGCAAAACCTCTACATCCAATTTTTGGACCCTAGTGACCAAGCTAGACTCACTAATCAACCCTAGATGAGCCATGGACAAAAGGTTCCCTAAATTAAGGGATTTTTTTCCTAAATTGATCAAGCCAAAGATATCTTTGACAAAACCCATAAACGACAAAAATTAATGGTTGAGACTAAATTCTCTGGCTCACCTGACCTCCTAGCCACCTCCCCTACCATGGACAGCCACCCTAGTCGTCTGAGGAGCCAAAACTGAGAGCCCCAAGCCAAATTTCAAACCCAATTTCACCCATCCAATGTGTCTAGCTCTGATTGGTGTTTTAACATCTTGAAGCCCTCCACCTATGCTGCACATTGCACCCAAATGAAGGCCATGCCAGCCAACCCAAGCTATTTTATTTAAACCTCACCCCCATAGGCAAGAAAAAAGGGAGTTGAAATTTTCTTAAGGAAACTCTGCAAAATTGATCTCAAAGACTCTCTAATACCTCCTCTGCTCAAACCGATCATTTTCTCCCACTGATCCCCACTTTGGAAGCTCAATTTTAACCTAAAATTTCTGCCAAAAACCACAACAAAACTCTACACAGCTCCACAATTCCCCAAAATCAAATTGCTTGTGCACAGACCATCCCCACAGTGAAAGAAGACAACGCCCCCTCCTAGAGAGCCTCTACTCTAGACTTTGATCAACACACAAAATTGACTTTGATTGAATTTTTGTTTAGGCCTTTTACCATAGTAAGAGGCTCAATCCTTAGCTTTCTTGGACCACTACAAACATGTCAAGCATCTCTAATTAAAACTTCCCTTCTCAGTGCAAAGGTATTGAACATGCCCTCTTCCCGACCCAATTTTTATTCTCCACATGATTAGAGTTAGCTTAATGGCATGATTACTGTATGGATATGTTTGTCTAACTTAGATGAGTCTATAGGATCAAACCCGAGGTCCTTTTATTGAGAAATGAGTGACATCTTAAGATTTTAATGTGAATTGTTCATGGGTTTTGGCTATCGGGGACGATGACGGGGAGCAATTTGATCGAGCATGTATCGGATGAACAACACTTTCATAAATGAACCGCAGGCCAAGTCAGCGCTGAGGTTGATGACGGTATCAAACCAGTGGACATCGCGTGGAGCTTCAGAGCCGTCGTATGTTGACACAGCACCGCGTGTTTGAATAGAAAATAGGGATTTTTCCTATTTATTTAAATGCCCATAACATTGAAAAATAATATCTTTGCATAGAAAAAATCAAAAATAAAATAAAAATACCCTAGTGCTCAAAGAACAAAGGAGAACAATGTCGAAATAGTTTGAAGTTTATTTGATGCATATTTTATTTTTAATTAATTAAACACTATTCTAAGAATTTTGATTCTCCATGCATTCAACTATTTCACCATGGCTTGATATTTTTGCATGTCGTTGCCTCTATCATTGGAGATATTTCCTGACTTTTTCAAAGTTAGAGGAGACCATTAAACATAGTTTTATATTTTTTAAGTTTAAGTTTATTATTTGCATAGATTAATCATAAAAAGTAGCATGTTTCTTAGAAAAATTCAAAAGAATTTTCGTAGGTTCACTGTTACCAAAGGGCCATATGAAAAATTTTTCATTGGATAAGTAATTAAGAACACACCTTATTTTTATAAAACCCTAAGATACAAAGAAAATTAATTTCGAAAAAATAAAAATCTAAATGACTTCATTTTGATTCTCCACTGTAATTGAAAGTTTAGAGGACTCCCTATTAAAATTTCAAGACATTTGGAGTTCATTTGGCAACCTAATCTGATTTTCTAAGTTAAATAACATTTTTGACACTAAAAATGATTTTTAACAATCAAAATATAACTTAGAAAATTATAAAATTGGTTTTGAGAGTTCTTTGTGATCAGTGGGATTTTATAAAAAGAAAATTGTAATTAAAATAAATTTTTTATTTTTTAAACATATTTTGAGTATTTAAATAATAAAAAATTAACAAAAATCATAAAATTAATATAATTCATGGAAATGTTTTAAATTATATCCTAAGCACTTAGAAGCAATTAAAAATGTTTTTCTTGATTTTATAAGTGAAGACATTGAGTTTTAAACCTTAAAAATAAATTTCAAAGGTTAAAAATGGATTTTCCTTAATTTCTCATTAAAATAATTTTGATAATTCAAATAAAAAATCATAAAAATGTAAAATTTGTTTTTCTAGCTTCTTTGACCTCAAAAAGATTTATTAAAAATAAAAGAAACTTAGTTTTCCATATTTGAAATATTTTATAATTAATTAATACTCTAGAATTTAAATTAATTCTAATGATTCAAATAAAACTCAAAAAATCATGAAATTAGGTCCAAGTGGTTCTCTAGTCTAAGTCTACATCCAGTAAAAATTCTAAGTGATTAAGCTTTGCCTTGGTCAAGTTATTGAATTTTCTTTAAAAAATCCTATTTTTGCATGTAAGTAATCATGTAAATTAAATTAAATTTTTTAAAATCACATTTTCATCTCTGATGTCTTACATGGCTCATGAGTGAGGTAGGATAAAAATTCCAAAGTCATTTGAATTAAATTTTATGAATTATAAAGTGATAGAGCCCAAGAGGTAAAAGTGCAATTTTGAAATTTAGCCCTAATTAACATTTAGGCTTAATTCAAGAGGGTAAGATGGGCAAACTTTGATCTTAATTAACATGATTAGATGATTGAAACATAAAGGACTAATTGCTAGAAACCAATTTCACTTTTCTTAATTAAAGGATAAATTTGCAATTTATGAAATTTATTAAATCATTAAGATTTGGAGGTTTATTAATTTAAATGAACGTAGACTTAGGGGTATGATTTTAGATGTTAATAAATCACTAGTTTAATACCCCTATTTGGTGTTCAAATGGCATTCAAATGTTTTTATAATGAATTATTATCACTCAAAATTCAATTTCTTTTAAAACTTACTAATATGTCCACCAAGATCTTAAGGGCTTAGTAGTGACCTAGGCTAAATCAAATTAGGTTAAATAAGGATTTGAATAGTGAGTGTAACTAGAAACTGAACACCTTTAAAAAACTACAAGCCCAAGTTAAAGGTAAAATTGGCTAAGTGTCTTCATATCATTAACTTGGCCCTTTAAAAGGTCTTCACTCACATAATTCTTAAATTAAATGACAAATGATAATCACCCTACTCTTAGAGATAATTAAAACATTGATGTTCACTAAACACTAGAGGTATTTACAAGATGGATTATTAAGCAACATATTTAGTTTAAATGAGCTCAAGACTTTTCACAAGGCGGTGAGAGGGAAGCATGGACCTGCTTCTTCTTCCCGACCTTTTGGATACCTCGGAGTTTACTAAACTTGGTACGTTTTGATTAAGGAAGTCATCCTCAAAGAATTAATAAGGGCTCACCAAGCTATGATTTAGGATTTGGTAGATCACCGAGACCTTATTTCACTGCTTTACAAAAAAAGCTTTTAATATAAAAATGCTGTCACATGCAATTTGAGTTTCAGTGGAAGATGACGGGAAGACCATCCAGGTACGTTTTTATCGTAATTTGTCTTACCTACATTTCTAGTTTCCCGTACTTTACTTCTTAATATGTTACTATACTTACTTACTTGCATGTATGAACAAAAAAACAAAAACCTGTATGTTAACCAACGATGTCACCCTGTATGAAAACTAAAACTGCTAGGATAGCCACAAAACCGAAGCCAAAACTAAAATCAACCAAGGTAAAATTCACCATTACAACAGTCAAAATATAAAAAAGCTCAAAATTTAATCACAAAAATCATAAAACCACAATTGCAACTACAATTGCAACTAAATTAAGGCATCTCTATCGGATGATCGGAAATCTCTCATAGGAGGTAACCTACGGTTGCTAACAAGGCTTCTTATGGTCTAAATGAAAGTATGGAACTCATTAAGTTGAGTTTAGTAAATTCTTCTAGACCAAGTGAATCCAATAAAAAGTAGTGGTATCAGAACGAGGGGACCGTAGGATCCTAACCAGTGTCGCTCTAATCAAACTTAATATGCCCCATAACATTTAAATAACCATAACCATAGGGACAACTGATTTGACATCATGATCTGAAACATTAGAAAACTCAAACTTGCTACAATGAGGGGCTCGGAGCTAGCACTGTGGGCAGCAATACCATCTTCAATAGCAAGAGGAACTACAACATCATATCCTTCCTTAGAATTAAATAACAAAACCATAGAATTTTGAGGTTGTCTTCCTCGTGCAACATAAATCCTAAACTCATCTTTAGGCAATTGTCTAGCTCTGCTAGACAATATAAACCCTAAGTTGTCTCAGGATTCCAAGGTTGTCGTCCATCGTGACCTAAACCCTCACATCTTCTAGGTTATTTGTGTGATCATTTCACACAAATGTAAGCCCTAAACAATAAAATTGGTAGGATGAAACGCATAAAAAATTTCTCTTCAAAACCTAGCCAAATAAAAGGATAGACTGGGAAGACACTGAGGTTCTCCTCCAGATATATGACAAGCCCTAGTTCTTCCTCCTATGGATTCTACAATAAAATGCTCCAAATTTGAGTTATTCCCATTTCATACCACTTTCTCCAATTTTATTGAAAAGTCCTATCCTTTTGAACTCCTTAAAGATAATATTCCCTGATTTTTATCGAGAGTTTTCTTAGGTGAATTCGATTATATAAGATGTAATTAACTATAGAGGCTTGCCCTTATAAGAATCTTGTCTGAATCCAACTTAAAATAAACCCTATTTAATTCTTCATATTAAATAAGAGAAATTATCGGCAAAAAAATAGTTTCACAGACCAAACAAATGTCATATATTTCTTGGTTTATTAGATCGAGCATCATCCTCAAGTTTTATGTTTATCCGTTGGGATAGATACAGGGTTTCAGGTATAACACTTCATTTAAACTATGAAAAATATGGGGTCAGTTTGATTTCATTTTTCCAAACTATATATATATATATATATATATCTGTAAATTAAAATGCCTATCTAAAGTGGGCAATGAGATTTCAATTCTAGTGACCAACAACTTCGAACGAACAACTCCTGCAATCATAATTGTGCCAAAAGATTCTGGTGACTTTGTTGGGGAGAAGCATTTTTCTCTATTTAAATCAGGAAATATTATCTTCATATATCGGTTATGTGTTCATATCCCTCCTGGACCAAATTAGCCTTTTTCCGCTGACTTGCTCCACCCATTTCTTTCATGAGTAAGTACGGTGAAATCCTTCAAACTTCAGGACCATTTGTTCAATAACCTTTGAACATAAAGGTTCAAGAGGTCATTAAGGACTTTTTTAATTATCATGTGGGGTCGGACCCCCAATAGGTGTGTTGGTGGACTAGTTGCACCTGAGCATTGTGCATTTATAATTTGGTCCTGTACTAGGTCCTAAACACTTCACGTCTCCTTTTCGAGTTTGATTTGCTGATTTGCAAATTAAATCAAATTATGTTGTGTTGCGCGCGTGGTAAAATTTCCTTATTTTAAACAAATTTTTCTACTTTTAAACTACTTTTACTAAAATTTTAAAATCCCCACATTCTAAGCAAAAACTTAGCTAGTCTATAGATTGACCTCTGTTAATTTTTAGTGCTCGCACTAAGATTACGAAGTTTTGGCCAAAAAGCTAACCTCAGAGCTTTCTAATTTGAAGCTGCTACAATGGCGTGCCCAACACTAACTTTTTCCTGTAACCTGCCGATGAGCCGCAACCCCCGTAATTTCATTCCCACCATCAAGTTTAGAGTCAAATTAGATGATCTCGATGTCATCCTTGGGAAAGGTCCATTCGCCATGATGAAAGTTGCCGCTCTAGAAGTCCACGAGCTGTCTGCTCAATTCAACTTGAACTACCTTCAGGAATTTTTTTCTTATAAGAAAGTCAAGAGCACTGTGATCATGGCACCTACCAAGCCTATTGTTCTCACTGCTTCAAAGGGAAAGAAGTTATGATCTTTGAAGATCCAACTGATGGGTTGGTCGTCTTACCATCAGTATTTGAAATCAGATCAAGTTTGAGAACTGCCCCGTTAACCCGAACCCAAAAGAGAAATCACAATATAAAAGTTTAGAGGGCTACTAAAGCCCACAATCATAAAGGGGTACCTGCTGTTGATGAAGATCCTCATCAGAACGAGTCAAGATTATCAGAGATTTATCCACTTTTGTGAGAAAGTAGATTACACCCTTTAATGGATACCAATGGGTGTGAGATTATCAAGAAGATCGCTGCTAATTTACCATCACTTCATGGACTTAATGTGGAGAAGAAGAAGCCTGCTTCAATCGCCGGAGTCAGTTCAGTTTTTTAGAGGCTAGCTGTCAAGGAAGGTTGTTCAGTTAGTTAACTACTTAAATGAGTGGACGTGCAGTATTCCCTTGCATGAAGAAAGAAATCTTAAAGGATGTCAGGTCTGCTAGTGCTCACTGAAGTCAACTGAAACTTTACCTACTTGCATTCCTATTTGGTTCTATTTCGGGAGCAGAGTTGATACCACTATTGTCACCACAGATTCTACCGTCACTAGGACCATAGGTTGTCGACCGATTAAGTCACGTCTGGGTCCACGAATTCTATTGATCACCCACTACAAGGATTTTCCTAAATTCCTAAGGGGAGCATACTTCTTTTCAACATATCGATAAACTTACCGAGACACTCCATCTCAAGACATCACCCTCAAAGAAAAGAGTATGGATACCCAAGGTTGTCATATCGATACAGTCTAGTAAACTTGCAGGGTGAGATCACAGAATGAAGTCAGGGTCCAAAATATATGTTATCGTCACATTAGTTGTCGGTGAGAAGGTAGAACAAGTGGAGGAGGTCCAATAGGATCCTCCGGTTCTTAAGACAATCTAAGAATCAATAATCGAGGAAAAGGTCCAATAGCTCAGGGTCGAGATTTCTGAGTTGACTCAGGAACTTGGAGTTTCCATGAACGATGATGAAGATTTTGATTTCAATAATTACCTCGAAGAAGATTTCATGGATGTTCATGTCATTGAAACCAGAGCCGCTACATCTACGCGTGAGGCTCAACCTCTCATGGAAGAGAACACCGTACATGAGCTGTGTAGGGCTATCCTTCTAAGGGATGAGCAAGTCAGCCAACTAGAGAAATTGATAGAAGAGATGGCCGCCGCCTTGACCGCCATGACCAAAATTCAAGGACAATCTCAAGTATCAAAGTTAGCCTCTGGAGAGGTCAAACAACCAGAAATTATTCATATTACATATGAAACAAGAGAATTTGCTTAAGGAAACAAGGATGAGCGACCAAAGAAGTATTCTCCTTCAAGTGCCATACCAGACAAAGAATTTAAACAAATGGTTGAGCAACTTTGAGATGCCTTAACCCAATCTAAGGGTGGTGTATTGGTATTAAAGGGTAGACCTTACCCAGAATAATTTCATGATGTACCCTTCTCTAAAGGTTTTATGTCCTCAAACTTTAAGATATTTGATGGGACTGGAAATCTCAGACAACACATAACACATTTTGGAGCCAGTTGTGGCAACACAAGTGGTAACGAAGTCTTACACTTCCAACAATTTGTCAACTGCATGTCAGAGATTGCTTTTGATTGGTATGTTGATTTGCTCAATGGATCAGTTAAAACATTCCCCGAGCTAGAACAATTATTTGTGAAAAGATTTGTCAGAGTGCAACATCATGCATCTATTAGAGATCTCATGATGGAAAAGAAAAGCCCAATGAAACTTTATTGGATTACATCTTGAGGTGGAGAAACCTTGGCATGTAATGTGAACCTCAACTATAAGAATATCATGCAATTGAGATCTTACTCAAAAGCATCCATGGGCCAATAGCTTTCAAGCTTAAAGGACTTGCCATTAAATCCTTTAAGAAGCTACTCAGTAAAGCCAACTGTCTTTAAGAAGAAATCAAACATATGGATTCTCATGAAAAATCCAAGGCAGCCAGAATATTTGAAAAGAAGTCTGGAACAGTGGCAACTGTTGATAACGTAAAACAACTAATGAAAACACATGCAGAAAATCCTCGGCAATTGTCAGCACACCACACTTAACAATAAACACAACAATATGGTCAGTCTTGCTAGCAATCGTCTCATAGAGGATCATACCTACTAGAGAAAATAAAATGACCATCACAAAATGTAGGAAAGTGGTATATTCCTTCTAAGATGAAGTCGTACCCAAAATGTTCAGAAGTTTGATGAAGAAGCTTAAATTTAGATTACCAGATATAAAGAAACCCGAAGAGGTCAACAAGAAAGATCAACCAAATTATTGCCTGTATCACAGATTGCTAGGGCACACTATAGAAGATTTTTTTTCCTTCAATGATTGGCTCAAGAGAAACCTTATAGAACGGAATATAAAGATCGAAAAAAAAAATTAAAAGAACCTAAAAAAGCTTCCATAAATATGATTTTGGTTGAGCCAATCTCTCTGATTGACCCATTTACTAGAAAATATGGATGGAGAATATTCTGGAGCAAATTGTCCAAGAAAATATTGAACCAGATTCAAAGCATTTCAAAACAAGCCTCCGTTCAGAGTCTTCGACCTGTCAAGCACAAGATGAAGATTTCACCATGAGATCCAACATCATCAAAAAGAAAGAAGAAGAAGAAGAACACCACCAAAAAGACTAATAGCACAGGGGGGTAGCATAGGGGCTGCCTCTACTAGATTGGCTATCTCAGATTCGGGGAAGAAAATCCTCGAACCCCTGACTTTGTATGATTATCTTTTACCCCTCCAGGGTCTTATGAATATAATGATTGTGGTTTCTGCTACATTTTAACTATTTTTGGTGATAAGGTAACTAATTTTGACCAATCTAGCTTTGATCTTGGTTCCCGAAATGATGCTGAAATCGTACTTTAGTCTGATGAACTTGCTAACAAGACTAAAGGAGACATCAACAATACCACTTACAACAGCGTCGGGAGTGAGGAACCAATCCTCGAGTGCCACGACGCACCGCTTGCCATCAAATTAGATATTTTTGAAAAAGAAGAACTTCAAAACATTCGAAAAAGATATCTCAGAAAGAAGAAATTATAGAAGTGAACTTAAGGAGCGGGAGAGTATTAGCCCTGAGAACAACTTCGACAGATAAAGAAAAGCAAATAGTCAGTCGAGAAGAGCTACCTCCACCTTCAACAGTAGAAGAGACACATAATCAAGATAAAATTGGAGGATCATACAAAGTGGATTACAATGTCCTAACTCATCTTAGGAAGTTGCAACCAGATTAAGCATCTACAACGTTTTGATCCTGTCAAAGGAGGTGAGAGAGTCTCTGGTTACAGCTTTGCTTCAACCAGAGATTTATTAAACCCAGTTGGCCAGCACATCCTCAGATGAAGTTTGCTAATTGAAAGAATAGTCTAGGGTAACCTTTACAAAGGAAGATTTGTTGTTCGGTACTACCGACCACAATCATCAACTCTACATCTCCGTTAACATTGGTAAATTTGTGTTGTCCAGAGTTTTAGTAGATCCTGGAGCATCACTCAACTTGATGAGTCTACAGACATTATCCTATTTGGACATTGAAGCCTAAGAGCTTACGACCAAGAAGATGTTGTTAAGAGTATTAACCCAAAAGGGAGAGAGAGCCCTTGGATTGATTACATTACTTACAAAGGTTAGAGAACTAGTGACAACTGCTAAGTTTCATATCATCGACGCCGAGACCTCAAAACATTGTCTCATCGTCTCTACATCAATGCATCAAGTATTATAAAAAAAGAAAAGAACATTGCATCGAGGGAGATCTACAACCATTTTCAGTGCATGAAGTTAGTATTCATGTCACCTACTACATGCCTCCAAAGAAAACTCTCTTCTCTCGTGAAACTGTGACAAACAAAAGTGAAGATTCAGAAAAATCACAAAGAGGAAGCCATTGAACTCCATTTCAACAATCTTCTGCCACTCTTTTGCAGCAAATTGGTCTTTTAGTCCGTGCACCCGAGGTCGAGGCTCGGAACATGGACGAGGAAGAACCAATTTAATTGTTGAATGAACTAGGCCGACCATCAACATTGGTAATGAAGACAATTTTGAAGATAAAGTAATGATGACAAAACTAAAGAAACCTCAGTACGAGATATTTTTAGAAGATAAACAGAGCACAAATAATATGAGACGATATATGATCAGATAAACCACTATGTTAACACCATGAACCTTACTCTAATTCTCCCACAAAAATTTGAGAGTTAGAGGTTAAGGAAGTCTGTAGCACTGGTTCAAAGCAAATCAAGTTTTATCATGCTTCTACCTCTAATAATCTTGAAAATCATCTAAATTTGGATGATGATCCTAATGAATTAATGGAATTGTCGTTTGGTTATTTTTCACCTTGTGCACAAAAATTAATTCAACAAGGACATTTGCCAAAATAAAAGATAAATATTAAATTATAACTTTTTGAAAAATTATGGGATATTAAAAGTTGAAATCCAAACTCAAAAGAGGGTGTCAGATTTGGAACAGTCAGACCAGTCAATGATTCAGAGTTTTGCATGGTTATTACTAGTGAATTTGTGATGATTACTTTGATATGGAGGATGACTCTACTGATCAGCAAATAGAAGATTCTCCACAAGACTTTGAGGAGGAAATTAAATCAACTATTGATTATTTGAAGGAAATTAACCTCGGGACTGAAGAACGACCTCGACCTAAATTTATAAGTTCTCTACTCAACGATGAAGAATCTTTGGAATTGATCAAACTGTTAACAGAGTTTAAAGATTACTTCACATGGAGTTATAATGAAATGCCATGACTATCAACAGAGTTTGCAGTTCATAAACTCAGGGTGGACAAAAATATAAACCAAGTAAAACAAACTCCCAGAAGTATGTGCCTCAAAATAGAACAACAGGTCATAGATGAAGTGAAAAAGTTAATAGATGCTAAATTTGTAAGAGAAAGCCAATAACCCACATTGTTAGGCAACATTGTTCCAGTCAAAAGAAAAAATGGACAAATACGTGTTTGTATTGACTTCAGAGATTTGAACAAAGTGTCCAAAAGACAATTCCCATTGCCTATACCAGAAATGATTGTGGACATCACTTCAACACATGAGATTTTCTCCTTCATGGATAGGTCATCGAGGTACAACCAAATTAAGATGGCTCCAGAAGATGCAACACTTACAGCGTTCAGAACACATATCAGGATTTTCTGCCACACAGTGACGCCATTTGGGTTGAAGAATGCTGGAGTGACATATCAACATGCAATGACAAAGACTTTTGATGATCTCACTCATATTTAAGTGGAATGTTACATGAATGATTTGGTCATCAAGAGAAAGAAAAAAATAGACCAATTGTACAATTTGAGCTTCATGTTCTAACGATTACGATGATATGACCTTAAACTGAATCCCTTAAAGTGCGCCATTTGTGTTACCTCTGGAAAGTTTCTAGGATTCGTTGTCTGTCATCGGGAAATTGAGATCGATCAAATAAGATTAAAGCTAACTTGGAAATGCCTCCACCTAAAACCTTAAAGTAACTATGTTCCTTCTGACGAAAGTTGATATATCTGAGACTCTTTATTTTTAATCTCTCGGGTAGGTGTCAGCCCTTATCGACATTAATTAAAAAGACACCAAATTCATTTAGGAAGAGAAATGTCAGTGAGCCTTTTAGGATGTTAAGCAATATTTAATGACACCACCTATTTTGGTAGCTCCTATCCAAGGGAAACCTTTGATACTTTATACCGCGGCCTTAGACAACTCTCTTAGAACCCTCTTAGCCCAAATCAATGACGAGAGTAAAGAAAACAAACTCTATTATTTGAGTCACCGCCTAGTACTGACGGAGATAATGTATCCACCTATCGAGAAGCATTGTCTAAATTTGATTTTTTCTGCCCAAAAATTTAGACATTACAAGCTTTCTCATAAGATTACCCTAATCTCGAAAGTTAATCTGTTGTAATATTTGATGACCCAACCAACACTATCTGGACGTCTAGCAAGATGATGGATTATTTTATTATAATTTGGTATAACTCTTGTTCCCCTCCTTGCTATCAAGGGACAGATTTTAGTAGACTTCCTAGCTGCACACTGACTTCCAGCTGGATCCCCTCTTAATGATGAGTTATTAGACAAACAAGTATTACAAATGGAATTCTCCAGTGCACAATGTTGAGAAATGTACTTTGATGGATCTTCGTCAACAAGAAAAGACAAAGGATCAAGCACAGTTATACCAGGCAAAGTAGTAATTGGTTTGATCTTTATCACGCCAGATAAGGGTATATTGCGGTTCTTATACCACCTGACAGAGCCATGTACCAACAATGAAGCAGAATATGAAGCACTGATTACTAGGTTGGAGTTGTCAATCTCAATGGATATAACATATATTTTCATCCATGGCGACTCTCAGCTTGTCATCCAATAAGTCATCGGACAATACATTATTTTAAAGCCAAGACTAGCAGAATACCACTGGTACACCATGAAGCTGCTGGAAGGGATCCCCAACGTGACTTTTTACCAGATTCCAAGAGGAGGTAATGCCCATGCTGATGCTCTAGCAAAACTTGCTAAGGAGCTGGTAAGTCCATAGTACGAGGAAGACAAGTTTGTCTCAAGTAAACCTCGACAATCTACACAAGCTTGGAAGAGAGAGAAATGATAATTGTAGTTTTAGACATCGACAAAGATTGGCGTAAGTCATTGTTATAATATTTGCAAACTAGAAAGTTGCTAGAGGATAAGTCTAAAGCACATGACATTACAAAAAGTGCTATGTCTTAGGCTCTAGTGGGTGACTTCTACAGAAGATCATTCAAGCAGATGTGACTACGATGTTTAAGCAAAATAGAAGCACATAATATTGTTAAAGAAGTACATAGCGGATTGTGTGATGCTCACCAATCAGGGTAGAAGATGAAAATGAAGATCAAAAGACTTTGATATTATTAGCCAGCAAGGATGTTCGGCTGCATGGATACATCCAGAAGATGTCACAAGTGTCAAGTGCATTGGGTGTTCTTCCTTAAACCTCCAAATGTGCTTCACCTAATCGTCACCTCATGTCCATTTGAAAGTTGAGGCACAGACATAATAGGACCGATAGAATCTCCATCTTCTAGAGGACACAAATTCATACTCACCGCTACAGATTACTTCTCTAAATAAGCAGAGGCAGTACTGTTACGAGAGGTTACGACACAGCATGTCCTTCAATTCTTCAAAAGCCAAATTGTCTATCATTTTGGAGTATTACAAAGAAAAATTTCTGATAATGAGACAGCCTATAAAAGTACCAAAAACAACAATTTCATCAAACGCATGGGATAAATTGGATATATTCTAAAATTTACTATCCTAGGGCAAATGGCTTGACTGAGGCCTTCAAGAAGATGTTGGTATATATTTTAAGGGAAAAATTGGATGAAAACAAAAGAGATTGGAACAAAAAAATTATTAGAAACCTTGTGGGCCTACCGGACGACGATCAGGACTCTCACTCAATGCACATCCTACATGCTCGTGTACGGGTGTGAGGCCGTACTACCGTTAGAAGTTTAGATGTCGTCTCTCGGAGTCATTGTCGCCAACCTGCTTACAATAGAAGAAAGTGCAAAACTCGGACTTGAAGAGCTAGAGAGTCTTGAGGGAAAATGACTAGAAGCACAACAACATTTGGAGCTTTACCAAGTAAAGACGGTACAAGCTCTTGACAAATTGGTCCTCCTAAGGACGTTCAAAGTTGGTGACCTTATCCTCATGCTCAAAAGACCAATTCTTGCACGCCGTAAGATAGGTAGAAAATTCGAGCCAATTTGGGAGGGACCATTTTTTGTAGAAAAGGTCAATGTAAGAGGAGCCTATCTGCTAGTAGATTTCCGTTGTGAGAGACCCATGCTGCCAATCAACGAACGATACCTAAAGGCATACTACACAACCTGACATTACTTGATATGAAATTTTGAAATTTTGATTATTTTGGGGTTATCTATTTGGCCAAACAACTTTGACCGAGTCAAAAATTTTGTAATAAAATTAACCTCAATTTCATGATTTTTTTTTTGAAATTACTGTTGATCTCACTTTTGGTTGAGGGATAGATTTTCCTCTTTAACAGTCTAAGGTCTAGCCATAGTAATCTCATATTGATTATTCTTAGAAAACTAGAAAAGGAACCCTCACCATTAGAAATTCTACACTTCTCTTTCCTCTTTAATAGTAGGTGGGCTCATTATAAGGGAGGTCAAGGAGAGTTCCCATAGGACTGTTTGACTTTAGGTTTGACACTGGCTGTTTTTCTAGAGCTAAGGCACTCAATTACACTCACCTTCACCCACAGTCACTTACAATCCTAAACCCAAAGAATTTCCTAGTTTTGGTCTTTTGATCTTTTGGGAGACTCATGTAGATGGTCCCTTAAACCTACTAACCCTAGGCAAGGGTTTAGCTAAGGCCAGAACATAAAGGACCCAAATAGGTTTTCCATTGGTCCTTAGATCATTTACGGTGGTTGACATCGCAATTTTACCAAAAATACCCAACTTGGCCTTTCTGCCCCTGAACTCCCCCAAATTACCTAAGTACTCTTGAAATCCTAAATTTGGCCAAAATTTCAAAATTTACCCAAAATACACATAATTTTTAAAAAATATCTTCAAATCTTTTGAAAACGTCAAAATTACCCAAATCACCGAAAAATTTGTCAAATTTACCGAAA
The DNA here is from genome assembly GCA_002079205.1 of Phalaenopsis hybrid cultivar. Lineage (NCBI taxonomy): Eukaryota > Viridiplantae > Streptophyta > Magnoliopsida > Asparagales > Orchidaceae > Phalaenopsis > Phalaenopsis hybrid cultivar. The sequence goes on from JXCR01145879.1 coordinate 31,338, forward strand.
TGCCCCTCCGTGGTGCAAAATTTCAAAAATTCCAAAATATCCCAAAAAAATTCCCAAAACCTTACAAATATTCCCAATTTCATTTTTCTTAACAACTACATGACCAAAAATGACTACTTTGACCATTTTGACCAAAACCCCCAAATTATCGTTAAAGGCCCAATTTCCCCAAATTTACCTCAAATGTCCATCAATTTGGTCCCAAATTCCATCAATTTCATTCCTAAACTCAAATTCACCTTTCATATGACCAATTTAAACTAAATCAAAGCTTAATTAGCCCATTCTTTGAGCTTAATTTTGATCTAACCTCTAATTTAGGACTTATGACTTAATCCCACCAAATTAAACCCCATAGCTTACTCAATTTGCCTCAATTTGAGTCCTAAACTCCTTATAATTTTCCTACACATCAAACTTGACCTTCAATTGGCCTTGGTGAGGAATGAATTTCATGTAATTTTAGCCTAAGTCTAAAAATCTCCAAATTTGCCTCAAATTGGTTGTCTCTAAATTCGACCAAATTGATTGCCTTAGCCCCAAAATTGGCACCCAATTTATGTTAAAAACTCTTCATGATGTTCCTATCAACCATTTTCAATAATCAATTTGGACTTAACTCAAGCCTAGCCGAATATAGACCCAAGTCTAACCCAACATGACCAAAGTAACAAAAATTACAAAATCCTCCAAATTGAACCCTCTATTGAACTCAAAATCACTTAAATACTTCACTAAAAAATCTTCATTAAAAACATCTACACAATGTTTATCAATACATTGGGCTCAAAGTCATGGATAGCCTAGCCCAAACTCAAGTTTGGGTCATTTGGACCCACATTCGACCCATGCACCAAAATTGAGCTAGCCATGTCAAATTGGTCAAGACAAGACTTCCACAGCAAAAATTTGGACCTTATTGACCAGGCTAAACCTTATGGAACCACCAAAATGAGCCATGGACCAAGGCTTCCCTAAATTAATGGATTTTCTTCCAAATTTGCTTAAGCCTAAAGGATTTTTGCTAAAACTAAACACTTGCCCAAATAAATTTTTGTGACAGATTCCCGTGGCTCACCTGACCTCCTGGCCACCTTCCCTAGCCTTGTCGGCCCGCTTAGTCACTGGAGGAACCAAAACTGTGAGCCACCACCTAAAAATTCAAACCCAATTCAGAACTAGAGGCCACCTCATCCCATTTAAAATTTAGAGCCTCTCTGTCATCCACATAAGCAACAGTTTGCACCCAATCATTGGCCCATAGAGCCAACCTAAGCCTTTTTTTATAAATGCTTGACCTCCATGGCCATGGAGGGGTGCTAAAATTTTCCCCTAGCCTCTTTGAGACCTCCTCAGTGCAACACAACCACTTTTCTGCTCCAATTCCCCTTAATAGAGTTCAATTTTTGAGCTCAAATCCTTATCGGAGACATGCCATTCTCCAAACACCGCCACAGTGCACCAACTTCAAATTAAACTTACCCACACCATCACCACAGTGAAAGAAGAAGAATCCCTATTAAATCCTCCTCATACAGAGCCTCTATACTATACTTTGATCAACACAAAAAATCAGGCTTGATCGAATTTAGGTCTAGACCTTTCACCATGACCAGAGGCTCAATCCCTAGCCTCCTTAGACCTCCAAGAACACGTCAAGCACCTCTGACTGAAGCTTCCCTTATCAGAGCAATGGTATTGAACTTCCTCTCTTCCCAAATCTATTTTCATTCACAATTTAATTAGAATTGGTTTAAAGGTAAGTTTACCGTATGAATATGTTCGTCTTACTTAGACGAGTCTATAAGATCAAACCCGATAAAATTTGGTTAAGTTTTGAAGAAGATCTTAAGGTTCTAGTGTGAATGGTTCTCAGGTTCACTCTATTTGGGAACAATGTCGCGGAGCCGTTGGATTGCACGTGTATTAAATTAAAGGCTCTGATTGCTTCGGATGAGAGCGTAGTTCATAAAGCGCGAGTCAAGTTAGCAACTACGTGGGTGGAAACGTCTAACCAAAGTGTGCCACGAATGTTTTCATAGCCTCCGTAAGTTAACGCAACACCGCGTATTTAAGTTGAAAAATAAGGAATTAAATGATTCAGAAAATGCTCCCTAACTTTAAAACTTCATATCTTCTTGTAGAAAAATCACAAAATAAAATCAAAATACCCTAGTTCTCAGTGAACAAAGGGGAAAATTGTGGAAATGGTTTGAAGTTTATTTGATACATATTTTATTTGTAATTAATTAAATTCTATTTTGAGTATTTTAATTCTCAATGCATGTAATTCACCATAACTTGATTTTTTTGCAAGTTTTTGCCTCTGTCATGGGGAACATTCTTTGACTTTTCCAAAGTCAGAGAAGATCTCTAGATAGAGATCTATATCTTTCAAATTTATGTCTATTATTTGCATAAATTAATCATAATAATTAGCATGTTTCTTAGAAAAATCTAAAGAAATTTTGGAAGGTCGGTTGTGACCAGAGAACCCTTTGGAAAATTTTTCATGGGTCAAGTCATTAAGAAATCACTTAACTCTTACAAATCCCTAAAACATAAAAAAAATTAATTTCGGAAAAATAAACATCTAAATGACTTGATTTTTAATCTCCACTGTAATTTGAAGTTCAAATAAGTCCCCATAAAATTTTTAAAATATTTGGAGCTCATTTGATAACCCAAATTGATTTTCTGTGTTAAATAATAATTTTATCATTAAATTTATTTTTAATAATTAAAATATAGCTAAAAAAATTATAAAAATTTTTTTTGGGAGTTCTCTGTGATCAAAGGAATTTTCTAAAAATAAAATTGTAAATAAAATGAAAAATTCATTTTTAAGCCTATTTTAAATATCTAAGTAATTAAAAATTAATAACAAACACAGAATTAATAAAACTCATGGAAATAAACTTAGATTGAAATATTTTTCCTAATTTTCTAAGTGAAGATATTGAATTTTAAAGCTTAAAATATTTTTTTAGGGCTAAAAAATGATTTTTCTTAATCTTTCACTTTAAAGAATTCTAATAATTCAAAAAAAAATAGTAAAATGTAAAACTTATTTCTCTAGGTTCCTTGACATAAGAGAGATTTAATAAAAATATAAAACTTAATTTTCCACATTAAAAATATTTTATAATTACTTAATGCTCCAGAACATAAAAATAATTTTAATAATTAAAAAAAATTAAAAAAATCATGAAATTTTGTCCAATTGCTTTTTTGGTCTAAGTTTAACTCCAGTAAAAATTTCACTGGATTAGGCTTTGCCTTGGTCAAGTTGTTGAGTTTTCTTTGGAAAATCCTACTCTTGGATATAAAAAAATATATAAATTAAATTAAAATTTGAAAAAAGTCACATTTTCTCTTTTGATGTCTTAATTGACCCATGAGTAAGGTGAGATAAAAATTCCAAAGTAATTTGAATTAAATTTGATAAATTATAAAGTGATAGAGCTCTAGGGACAAAAGTGTAGTTTTTGAAGTTTAGCCTTAAATAACATTTAGACTTAACTCAAGAAAGGGAAATGGGCAACCTTCGATATTAATTAACACATTTGGATGATTGAAACATAAGGGATTATTTGGTAGAAACCAATCACACTTTTCCCTTGTTGAAGGATAGATGTGTAAATTCCTTAAATCATTAAAATTTGGAATTCTATCAAATTAAATAATCCTAGACTTAGGGGTATGGTGTTGGGTGTTAATAACTCATTTAATTTATTACCCTCATTTTGGATGTTCAAATAGCATTCAAAAGTTTTGATGATGAGTTATCCTCACTTAGAATTTAATCTCTTCCAAAATATTTAAAACTTCCACCAGGATCTTAAGGGCTTAGTAGTGACTTAAGCTAAATCAAATTTTGTTAAATGTGGATTAGAAAAGTGAATGTAAACAAAAAGGTTGAACACCTTTGAAACACTACAAGCAGAAGCTAAAACTAAAATTGACTAAATGCTTTAATAACACTAACTTGCCCCTTTTAAGAGTCTTCACCCACATAAATTTTAAATTGAGTGATAAATGAAAATTACCCTACTCTTAGGGATAATTGAGACAACAATGTCCTTTAAGAATTGAAGATATTTAAATAATTTTTTTAAGCTATGTAATAAGTTTAAATGAGCTTGAGGTATTTCACCAGGCGGTGAGAGGGAAGCATGGACTTGCTTCTTTCTCCAGACCTGTTGGATACCTAAGAGGTCTACTAAACTTAATATGTTTTGCTTAACAAAACTCATCCTTAGTCAAACTAATAAGGACCCACCAAGATATGATTTAGGATATGGTAGATCACCAGAACCTTATTTTTCTCACTTCATATAAAATGCCCTTACATGCTCTTTTGAGTTTCAGGTGCTGGAATGAGAAGACTCGTCAGGTACACTTTTATAGTTTACAATACCATCTTTTTTTCTATACTTTCCACACTATACTTTCATGCTTATAAAATTACATGTTAAAAAACAATGTCATCCTACACAAAAACCAAAACTAAGATCGATCAAGATAAAATTCACCTCCACAACATTCAATATATAAGGCAACTCAAAATTTAATCACAAACATCACACAAAATAACAATTATAACTAAATTAAGACGTCTCTATTGGATGATGGGGAATCCCTCGAAGGAGGTAACATACGGATGCTAACAAGGCTTCCCAAAGTCTAAATGAAAGTATGGAACTCCATAAGTTCAGTTTAGTAAATTCATTTACACTAAGTAAATCCAATAGAAAATAGTGGTACTCGAACAAGGGAACAGTAGGATCTTAACTAGTGTCGCTCTAATCAACGTTAACATGCCCCAATAAACTTTGTAAAAAACTACAACCATAGGGACATCTAATTTGACATCATAACTTGACACACTAGAAACTTCAAACTCGTCATGGTAAGGAGTTTAGAGCTAGCACTGTGGGCAGCACGACCATCTTCAATAGCAAAACATGTCTTCCCCAGCTAAACTAATTTCCTTCCTTAGAAATAAAACAACAAGCCATAGGATTTTAAGGTTGTTTGCTTATGCAAAATAAATTCGCACCCTATCTTTAGGCCTTCGTGCAGCTCTGTTGTACCATATAAGCCCTAACTCGTCTTAGGATTCTTAGGTTGATACACTGAAAATATTTACATTTTTAAACCCATCTTTTAGACTCATTATTGGTGATATTACACTTTAATGGAAGGTATTTTTATGTTTTCTTGTAAGTTATTGATTTTTAGGTCTTAAAACAAAAAAAAGAAAGCAAAAAGGATGAAATTTAGAGTCAAAATTACAATTTTGAAGAAATGCTTAGTGCTAGCAGTGTCGAGGTCAACGCCGAAAACACAGAGCAACTTAATGCTGGAGTTTTTTACTCAGCTCTGACAGCGCCAGACCAGCGATGACGGTGCCAAATGCGGTGTTTCTAGAAGGTTTGATGTATTTGAAAAAAATTTTTAAGAGTTTTTGGAGGCACCTCTTGGAGAACAGACCTTGGGCTATATTTGGGGCCAAATTTCATAAACAAAAGTGCTCGTCTACATTTTTCACTCATCTACGTTCATTTTTTGCACCACATCATTCCATTACACTACCATATTGAGGTCAATTTTTTATTTTATTTTCATAGTTTAGAGTTTTTGTGGTGAGATTTAGTGTGAAACTTACTGTAAGAGTGTTAGAGAAGGAGAAAAGTGAGAAATATCTTCTTCCTGCATTCATAAGGAAAGGTTACAAAGGATTTGCTTTGAGAAAGAGTTTTAAGATAAGTATTATTTGTTTATCAATATTGTATGAACTTTCTTTTATACATGAAATTTGTGTTTTGTTATTTCTTTCTCATAAAGTCTGACTAGTTCCCTCTATCTTTCTCCCTACTCTGAGATATGGTGAAATGAAGAGATAATATAGATGTGCCAATATTAAAATGTAAAATAAATTGTGATAATTTTTCAACTTGGAACTTAATTTACTTTTTGATCTGGCCAATTGAATTTTTAAAATGTGTTATGAAACATATGATCTGGGAAATGGAGTATGAGTTCTACAACAGAGTGAGGATCACATTTGATTTTCATGGAGGAGAACTTGTTTCATGGAATTAAGTGCAAGAAATAAGAAAAAAATCTTTGTTCGGTGTAGAATTGGAGAACCTTTAGAGTGACAGATTAAAATCTTCAATTCGATCTTATTGTTTAAAAACTGAAGCGAGGGCTAGCCTTCAGGTGAAGGGAAGTGGGAGCTCTAGAGTGAGAGCTGGTATCCTCCTAACCTAGCCATGAATTTAGGAACTAAACACTAAGATTAGCCGATGATTTTCTATGCACTGTATCAGGGTACAGAATTAAAATTGCTCTTATTTGGCACAACACATATTATGAACATTTATCTCATCTTATTTTACTATAGCCTCATTGTAGTGGGAAAGATGCTTTTTCACATAAAGATCTTTGTTGCATAAACATAGTTAATAGATTAGTATTTACATTTTTAAACTTTTCATTTTTGATTTGATAATAGTTTTTAAATTTAATTTTGATTACATCTCAACAATTGAAATTAGTAACAGTGATTTCAATTGACTTTTTATGAATTTTCAATCAAATTTATCATTTCCAATTTAAACCTTCCCCATGGGATTGATATTTGAGGCTTAAATAGAAAGTTCATTATTACTTCATAACAATATGTATACTTGCGTATAATTCGAATATAAATTGATTATACTTATTTAAATTTTACACAATCTATCACAAAAAAAAATCAGAACAAGTTTTTGGCATAGTTGTCGGGGAAGGTAACAATTAAATTAAATAGTTTTGATAAATTAAGAAATTTAGAGATAATATATATACTATAAAAAAAATTAAAAAATCAGAAATCCAAAAGTAATATTTTTATTAGAGTGTTTATTTTACTTTGACTACTTTATTTGATTATGCGAAATATTGGATCTGAAGGTTTAGTACCTTTCAGTTCAAAATTAGAACGTACTATTAGAAAAATTCGAAAACAACAAGAAGAAATTAAAAATTTACAAGAAATGACGAATAACTTAGATAATCCAATAAATGAAAATCGACAAAGTCCTTTAATAGATTATGCGAATCCGACAATAGATGAATTTTACTTGACTATTTAAAATCCTGATGTTGTTGTTAATTCATTTGAGCTTTAACCTGCTATTATCCAAATGGTAAAATATAATCAGTTTAGAGGATCACTTACTGAAGATCCTAACTTACCTCTTGCTAGTTTTCTTGAAATTTGTGTTACATTTAAATATGACGAAGTGTCTAATGATGCTATTAAGCTTAGACTTTCTCTTTTTTCATTAAGGGATAAAGCGAAGGCTTGTTTAAATTTGTTAGCACTTGGATCTATTAGAAATTGAGGAGAACTATCACAAAAGTTCTTGGCAAAATATTTTCCACCCTCGAAAACTGCTAAGCTTATAAATGATATTACATCTTTTAATCAGTTTGAGGGAAATCGATATATGAAGCCTGGAAAAGATTAAAAGATCTTTTTAGAAAGTGTCCACACCATCTTTTACCAGATTAGTTAATAATTCAAACATTTTACAATGGATTAGTAGGATCACATGAATTTCTTATAGATGTTGATGCGGGTGGTTCATTAATGTCAAAACCTTTTGATGAAGCATATTCTTTAATTGAAGAAATGACTATTAATAATTTTCAATGCCCCTCTGAAAGGGTAAATCCTAAGAGAGTACCAAGTATTCATGATTTTGATGCAATGTATATTTTGGCATCTCAAATTGCTACTATTTCTAAAAAGATTGATCAAATAGGAGTGAATTATTCTCAAATACCCCCAGTATTAGAAGAGAACTCACTAGGACAGATTATTGAGACTCAATCATCTTATGAAACTTTAAACGCTATAAATGATCAAAATAACAATCCCTGCTCTAACTATTTTAACCCTGGATGGAAAAATCACCCTAATTTTAGTTGGAATAGTTATAATAATTCGGTGAATCCATCTACAAATCTGAATAATCAATGAAATACTAATTTTTGACCTTATTATCCTTCAAAATTTAACTCCAACCCTAATCCACAAGTTAAGGATAAGAAGTTGACGATGGAAGAAGTAATTTTGAATATGGGAAATCAAATACAGAATCAAGAGGCTGCTATTAGAAATATTGAAAATCAATTAGGACGTATTGCTCCTACACTTAGTAATAGACCTTCTGGAATTTTTCCAAGTACTGTGGAAGTTAATCCAAAAGATCAAAATCAAGAGCAAATTAAAGCTATTCAATTACAAAGTGGAAAAGAAGTTGAAAAAAAGATCCAAAGAGAAACTAAAGTTGATGAAGAGAAGGAAGAAATGTAAAATGATCAACAGGAAAATGAACAAACACAGGTCCCTGTAGAAAAACCATTACCTCTATTTCCTCAAAGACTGAAGCAGACGAATAAAGATAAACAATTTACAAAAAATTTTTAAACTCTTAAGAAGTTAACGATAAATATTCCTTTTGTTGAAGCTTTAGAACAAATGTCAAGTTTTGTAAAATTTATGAAGGATGTATTAAACAAGAAAATCAAGTTTACAGATCATAAGACTGTTGCACTCAGTGAAGAGTGTAGTGATATTATTCAGATAGAGCTTCTTGAAAAATTAAAAGATCCTGGTAGGTTTACTATACCTTGTGCAACTGGAGAAAAGTTTTACGGAAATGCATTATGTGATTTAGGAGCGAGTATCAATCTTACGCCTTTATCAAATTTTAAATATTTAGATTTGGGAGAAATTTCCCCTATTACTGTAACTCATCAGTTAATTGATCGATCAATAACTTATCTAAAAGGAGTTATAGAAGATATGCAAGTAAAAGTGGATAAATTTATTTTCTCTATAGACTTTATAATATTGGTTATGGTGGAAGATAAAGAGATTCCTATTATTTTAGTGAGACCATTTCTCATAACAGGGAGAGTTGTAATAGATATGCAAAAAGGAGAATTAATAACGAGGGTTAATGATCAAGAAGTGAAATTTATTATAGCAAAATCTATCAAATATCCTACAATAGAAAAAGATAATAAATGTTTCAAGATGGAAGTAGCTGATTATCTAATTAATGAGCAGTTTAAGAATGATTTCAAAAATAAATAAAAACAAGGAGAAATTTTTGATACTGAAGATAAAGTAAAAGAAGAAGATTTGGATTATATTCAGGGCAAATTTGAAGCATTAGACTTGCTGTAAAATAATAGAAACATCTTATCCCTTCAAGTATTAAACCACCTGAACTTGAATTGAAGATATCACTTGCCCATTTAAAATATGTATTTTAAAGAGAGTCATCTACATTGCATGTTGTTATATCTTCTGAGTTAACTGAAATTCACGAACAAAACTTAATAGAGATGTTAAAAAAGTATAACACTTTTAGATGGAATTTAAAAGATATTAAAGGAATTAATCATTCAATTTGTAAGCAGAGAATTATATTAGATGAACAGTATGAACCTAAAGCGGATCCTCAGAGAAGATTAAACCTAATAATGAAACAAGTTGTTAAAAAAGAGGGTTTAAAGTGGTTAGATGCTGGAAATGAATATCCTATTTCTGATAGTGCTTGGGTAAGCCCAATTCACAGTGTTCTGAAGAAAGGAGGAGTGAATGTTGAAGAAAACAAGAAAAAATGAATCAATACAATAAGACAAGTAATTGGATAGCGCGTTTGCATTAACAATTGAAAACTAAATATGGCCACGAGAAAAGATCACTTTCCTTTACCCTCTCAAGACCAAATGTTGGATAGATTGGCTAGGAATAAATATTATTGCTTTTTAGATGGATATACTGGATATCACCAAATTTCAATTGCATTAGAGGATCAAGAGAAAACAACATTTATAAGCCCATACAAAACATTTGCTTTTTATAGAATGCATTTTGGACTATGCAATGCACCTGCAACATTTGAAAGATGCATGATGTCAATTTTTAGTAATTTTATAGAGCATGGAATGAAAGTGTTTATGGATAATTTTTCTGTATTTTAGACTTTGTTTGAGTTATGTCTTAATAATTTAGAAAATGTTCTAGAAGTATGTGAAAAAATCAACCTAGTTTTAAATTGGAAAAAATGTCAATTTATGGTTGCAGAAGGTATTGCTCTTGAGCATAAAATTTCTAAAAAAAGCATGGAAGTAGATCCTACAAAAGTCCAAGTTATAGAAAAATTACTACTTCCTAATAGTGTTAAAGGGGTGAGAAGTTTTCGAGGACATGCTGGTTTTTATAGGTGCTACATATAAAATTTTTCAAAAATAACTGAACCCCTATGCCAACTTTTAGAAAAAGATACAAAATTTGATTTTAATGAGGAATGCATAACAACATTTGATTTATTAAAGAAAAAATTAATCACTGCACTTATAGTAGTACTACCTGACTGGGAGTAACCATTTGAAATAATGTGCGATGCTAGTGATTATGCTATTGGGGTTGTATTAGGACAAAGGCATAACAAAGTTTTTAAAGTTATATATTTTGCTAGTAAAACTCTAAATAATGCCTAAATTAATTATACTACTACTGAATAAGATTTTTTAGCTATTGTTTATGCCTTTGATAAATTTAGACCTTATTTAATTGGAACTAAATGTTTAGTGCATACAGATCATTCTGTTATTAAATACGTAATGCAAAATAAGGATGTTAAACTAAGATTAATTAGATGGATACTTCTATTGCAAGAGTTTAAGAAAAGGAAATGATATTCAAATAGCTGATCAATTGTATAGAATATAAATAAAAATATTAACTAATTTTGCAAATGAAATTTTAAAAAATTTCCCTGATGAATATTTATATAGTATTGATGGAATGGATGTACCATGGTATGTTGATATAGTAAACTATATTGTAAGTGATATTCTACCACCTGATATCAAGAATCCACAATTAAAAAAATTTATTTATGATTTAAAAGGCTATTTTTAGAATGACCCATATTTATATAAATAATGTAAAGGCTTAATTATTAGAAGACGTGTCTTATAAAAAAACTCAACACATAATTGAAAGATGCCATGAATGTGAATTTGGAGGACATTTTGGAACAAATAGAACTGCATATAAAATTTTGTAAGCTGGATTTTATTGGCCTACTATTTCTAGAGATGTTAATGAATTTATTAAAAAATGTGATAGATGTCAACGAGTAGGAAATATTTCTAGAATAAACAGCTGCCTCTAAATTACACATAGATTTGTAAATTTTTGATTTGTTGGGATTAGACTTTATGGGACCATTTATGCCTTCATTTCAAAATTTATATATTACTTGCTGTTGATTATATGTATAAGTGGATTGAAGCTATTATTGTTCCTAGATGTGATGCTCGGAGTGTTTCTAAATTATTAATTAAAAATATTTTTACAAGATATAGAATGCCAAGAGTAATCATTACTGATGGAGGATCTCATTTCAGGAATAAGAGAATCGAAAAATTTATCATGAAATATGATATAATGCATAGATTCTCTATTATTTATCATCCTCAGAGTAATGGTATAGCAGAAATATCAAATCATGAAATTAAACGTATTTTAGAAAAAGCTGTAAATCCTTATAAATTGGATTGATCTGCTATACTAGATATTGCATTATGGGTATACAAAATTTCTTATGAAACTCTTATAAGAATATCCCCATATAGATTAATTTTTTAAAAAAACATGCCATTTATCCGTAGAATTGGAACATAAAGTATTTTAGGTTATCAAAGAATTTAATTTCAATTTAAAAGATGCTGGTGAGAAAATGTTATTGCAACTCAATGAACTTGAGGAGATTAGAAATGAAGCATATGATAATGCGAAAATCTATAAAGAGAAATTGAAAATATGGCATGATCGAAAGATTATCAAGAAGAAATTTGAATCTGGACAAGAAGTTCTACTATGTAATACAATATTGAGATTATTTTCAGGAAAACTAAGATCTAGATGGTTAGGACCATTTAAAGTTATTAAAGTTTATCATTATGGAACTGTTGTTATTAAAGATCCTAACACTGGAAAGATATTTAAAGTTAATGGGCATCGTTTGAAATACTTTTATGAAGGGCACATATCTCAGTTTAAAGAAGTGTTAATGTTAAGTAAACCCAACTAAACAAATGTTATGTCAGGTTGGCAACGTTAAACCAAGTGCTTGGTAGAAGGCAACCCATACTTATATTGCTATGTATTATTATTTTGTTTGATAAAGTGTCTTATATATTAATAGTTAATAATTTTACACAATTGCATTTATTATAGATTAATTCAAATATTGGTACTGGAGGAAAATTTGGAATTGAATTGAAAAAAAAATATGAAAGATGGAATTTTGGCCACTGACACCAACGGTGCCAGAATGGGCGCCGACGGCGCCCTAGGTAATGGACATCAGCGCTGACAACGCCAATCAAGAGCGCTGACTGCACCGAGTACGGTTGGACTGTTTTAGATGACTTTTGGCAAGTTTTGGCGTGATTTCACTTAATAATAAATGTCAGGAAGAGTTTAAAAAGGCCTAGAAACATTTTTGGATGCCTAGAGACTTCATATTTTTGGATTCCATGGCTTCCAATTCCAAAAAAAATTTTAAGGTATGGAGTTTTCAACAAAAGAAAGTTTATTAGTTTTGATGCGCAGTGATTATACGATAAAGTTATAACGAAGAGGAGATTGATCAAGGAAAGAGGATTTGTTAATCATGGAGTGATCATTCCAACTGATCTGATTGATAGGATCTTTCTGCAAAGGCGTTGGGAAGTTCTATGTTACACTACGTCTGCGGTTGTCATACCTGTGGTGACAAAGTTTTATGTAAACTTACATGGAATTACTCAAGGTGTTGTTTTCGTATGAGGTAAGGCTGTATCATTTACTTCTGCAAGGATTAATGAATTCTATATGATAGACAACGTTCCAATATGTCATTATACAAATCTCATTCCTACATGAGATCTGATGCAAGACGTGTATACTCTTCTGACGGATCAATGTGAGATGTGAGAGGTAATAGATGAAGGATATGTTAGTTTCTCCACTTTATTACTTAATTAAATCTCAAAGAAATGGCATTTCTTTATTGTTGTAAAGTTACCTACTATTCAAATTAGTAGAGTCACCAAAGAATGTGCTATTTTAAATTACTGCATTCAAATTGAAAAACCCATTAATATAGGATCTAATATATTTAAATCTATTATGGGTATGCTTACTAATGGACCAATTTATGGACTTGGGCATCCATCTACCATCCTTTTGATTTGTAGTCAAGCCCAAGTGCCATATAAAAGTTGGAAAAACACTTTATTACCTTGGGAGCACATGATCCTTATTGATGAGAATTATTTTGGAAATGGAAATGAAGTGTTAGAAGCCATAATAGATCAATCTTCACATGCTTCAACTCCATTAATACCACCAACAGTTGGAAGTTCACTTGCCTTAGAAAAGAAATTGAAGAAAATTGAAAGGGAACTTCAGATTATTATAAATGCAGTATGAGATCTTAAATACCTTTTTGATCACCTAGATTGGAGAATGAAAGAATTTTTGATCACACTGGAACTTTTGAAGCATGATTTGTTTGGATGTTTAAAGAAAATGGGTGGTTCGAAGAAAATTTAACATATCAATTCCCGTACCAATCCTTCTACAGCTTATATGTTCATTTTCCAATCTATAGGAGATATCAGAGGAGGACAAAGCACTTAAGTAGAGGCGTAATTATTGAAGACTTTAGATTCTCTATCTATTTTAGAACATTATATATAGTTAGTGTAATTGTGTGGATTTGATTTGATTTTGTTTGTTTTTGCTTTATAATTCTTAACTTTGATTATGTGTATAGTTTTGTTACAGCATTTAGTGTTGTGGCTTGATTTTGACGCTGGTTTATAATTCCTTTTTTTAATAAGTGTGATTGTGTAATTAAAAAAATGTGTTTGTAAGAAGTGTACTTTCATATGTAAAAGTTAGTTTGTTGTTGTTTGTGAAAATTGGTGTTTGTGAAATGTTTTGTTTGTGAAATATTGTTAGATAAAAATTTGAGTCTAAAATACTAAAAATTTTTGGAGTAAGCTGATAGGAAATTGAAATTAAAAAAAATCAAAATATGTAATTTTTTAGGCCTTCAGTGCCGACGGTGCTGGCATCGGCGCTGACGGCGCCCTCGACCCGACAGCAGATTAAACCCCTAAAAATTCACAATTTTTACTATGGCCACCATTTTTTATGCTTAAGTCATCTTCAACCTTTGGTTTGGGTAACTAGGGCTTGATTTTGGGCAAATTTGAGGCAATTTAGAGGCTGAAAGACTTTGGATTTCATCTTCTCTAGGTAAGAGCTACACTTTAAAACAAAATTTTTGATTTTCAGAAAAAATTAATCTCTCATTGCATGGATCCGAATATATGGAAAATTTTTTGAGAAATTTTTTAGAAAATACTTTGGTGATGAACTTTTATTTTGTGATTGAAGTTTAAAATATTTTACATTTTCATTTTTGGAATTTTTGGATTTATTTAAAATTTTTCAAATTTTTTAAGATTTTCTATGGCACCTAGATTGAGCAAAAGAAAAATAGAATATGACGAGCAGAGATTTGTTAGCTTTAGAGCCAGTGCTCAATTACCTTTTTTGTAAGAAAATAAAAAATTGATTCAGAACTGAGGTTTTAAAAATCTGAGAGGAGAAGTTGAACGTTTGATTATTGCTCGACAATGGGAAAATTTTTGTTATTTTACTGTCGATGCGATAGCTGGGATTGTAATTGAATTTTATGAAAACCTTATTGAAGCTTCTAATGATTTTATTTTTGTTCGAGGAAAAAGAATGGAGTTTACTCCAAGAAAAAACTAATGAGTTTTACAAGTTAGAAGATGTGTATAGATGCCAGTATAATTCTTTTTCAGCTACAGATCAGGCTTTAGATGAAGTTATTTCTTTTCTGACAAGTGAAAAAGGGGCTTATAAAATAAAGAATGGAGTTAATTTTAACTTTACCCTTTCTATTTTAAATGTAGTGTCAAAGGCCTGACATTATTTTAATTCTAAGAGGATGATTCCAACGAATCATCATAGCGAAGTAACCAAGGATAGAGCCATCCTGAACTTCTACATTCAGCAAGTGATGGATATAAATGTAGGCTCTATCATTTATATCAAAACTCAATCTATTACTTTAGGAGAGACCACGGGTAGATTACCGCACCGTGCTCTGATTTACACACTTTGTGAGCAGGCAAGAGTTGATTTTAGACCTGATGAAGAGAGGATTAAGCCTCAGAGACCAATTGGGCTTGTCAACATCAAGACTTATGAGTCCCATGTTGATTAGAGATCTGGAAGACAGGTCAGAGATATTCCTTCCACTTCTAGAACCCCTAGTGAGCCTACTTCAAGTGACCAAAACAACAGGGAGTTGTTGGAACAAATGATGAATCAACAGGGAGATATTTTGAGGATGGATCATAGGATGCAGAATATGGAGGCCAAAAATGCTCACACTGATTATTTGATTCGCTAGAAATTTGAATATGATGTTTCTTATGATGATGCTTTAGTGAGATATCTAAGGGGTGACCATAAAGTTTAGTCACTATTCACCCTACTTATACTCCATATCAGTAGCAGAAGTTACATGTCAATGATGACGAAGATAATGACTGGTGATCTAGTTTGTTTTTTATTTATGCTTGTACTGTGTGATTGAATTGTTTGTGTTGTCATGTTGTTGAGACTTTGTTTGTTATGTTTTGTTAAACTGTAATGTGGAGAACTATTTTCATTTTTTAGAATTTAGTTTAATTCTATTATTATTTTCAGCACTTTGTTATGTATTGTGATTAGCTCTTTCTCAGCAAATTTTATATGTATTATGTGACAATTTAATTTTTTAGCCATGTAGTTTTCATATTAGCATCTACAACATTTAAAAATTTATGCTAAAAAATCAGAATCACCAACATGTATGAATTATATATATTGGGGAAGAAATATCATTGTTAGAAGAGAACTTAATTTTATTTATCCTCACTTAACTATATTTTCAAAATTTTAAATTTAACATGACCTTTGGTATTAGAGGTTAACTTTGGATAACTATATTTATGTTTCGAAATATATAGTAATTTAAGTAAAAATTTTCAATAATAAAGGTTAATTCTAGGGACTAAGATATTTGGAAAAAGAGAATAAGACTATGTTTTTCTATTTTAAGTAAAAGAAATTTGTATTTTTGAAGTATTAAAAATCTTAAATAAATTTGTGTTAAAAGAAAAGAATTGAACTTTATGAAATCTTTAAGTTAATATAAATTTGTTAAGTGAAAAAAATGTAAAAAGTTTTTTCTTTAAAAAGATGATAGTGAAGTTCAAAATCATTTAAGACTATCCAGATATAGAATCCTCAGAAAAATAAAAGAAGAAGAAAAGAAAAGAAAAAGAAAAGAAAAATAAAAGAAAAAGGAAAGAAAAAGAAAAGATATTGGGAGAAGCTTGAGAAGATGCCTAATTAAAAATTGCCTTCACTTGAATGAACTTAAAGAAAAAGACTTGCACACATTTTCTACACTTTTTTATTTGAGTGTTAGCTTAATTATTAATAAAGTTTTATGAAGTTCATTTACATATGAATTTTTTAAGTGACTTTAATATGACAAATTACAATTTTTCTTGAAAGAAATAGAGGATCATAAACCTTAGACTTAATTACTGAATATCCTTACACCTTTAGTATTAACTAGAATTGTTTTGATTTTTTCTTAAAGTTAAACTATTTTATTTAGAGAACTAAAATATGCAAATCTAAAAGTTAAATTCTTTACCATAAGTCAAATTTTTTATGTAGTAGAGAAGTTACTTGAGGACAAGTAACATGTAAGTTTGGGGGATTTTGACACCAAAAATATATACATTTTTAGAGCCATAATTTATATTCATTTTTTGTTATATTGCACTTTAAAGGAAGGTATTTCGATGTGATTTTTAGAGTTTAAAGCAAAAAAGAAAGAAGAAAAGATGAAATTTGGAGTCCAAATTATGTTTTTGAAGAAATGCTCAGCACCAGCAGCGCCGAGGTCAGCGACGACGGTACAGAACAACTTAAGGCTGGAAATTTTTACTCAGCACCGACCATGCCAGACCAACACCGACGACACCAAAGGCGATGCATACACTGTTTGTAGAAGGTTCAATCTATTTGGACGATTTTTTGAAGAGTTTTTGGAGGCACTTCTTGGAGAACCGACCTTAGGCTCTATTTGGGGCCGAATTTCATCAAAAAAACTGCTCCTCTACGTTTTTCACTCCTCTACATTCATTTTTCACACCACAGCATACCATTCCACTACCATATTAAAGTTAATTTTCTATTTTTCTTTCATAGTTTAGAATTTTTTGGTGAGATTTAATGTGAAACTTTCTGTAAGAGTGTTGGAGAAGGAGAAAAGTGAGAGATATCTTCTTCCGACATTTCTAAGAAAAGGGTACAAAGGATTTGCTTTGAGAAAGAGTTTTCAGATAAGTATTGTTTTTTTATTAGTGTTGTATGAACTTTCTTGTATATATTACATTTGTGTTTTGTTATTTCTTTCCCATGAAGTCTGAGTAGGTCCCTCTATCTTTCTCCCTGCTTTGAGATATGGTGAACTGAAGAGATAAAATGGATGTGCCAATATTAAAATGTAAAATAAATTATGATGATTTCTTAACTCCGAACTTAATTTAATTATTGATCTGGCTAGTTGAATTGTTAAAATGTGGTTTGAAACATATGTTTTGGGAAATGGAGTATGTGTTCTACAACAGAGTGAGTATCACATTTGATTCCATAGGGAGAACCTCATTCATGTAATTATGTGCAAATAAATAGGGAACTATTCTTTGTTGGGTGTAGAATTGGAGAACCTTTAGGGTGGTGTACTAAAATCTTCAATTCGGTCTTATTGTTTAAAAACTTAAGTGAGAGCATTCCTTCAGGTGAAGGGAAGTGGGAGCTCTAGAGTGGGACCTAGTATCCACCTAACCTAGCCACAAATTTAGGAACTAAACATTGAGATTAGCCAAGGATTTTCTATGCACTGTGTCAGAATAGAGAATTAAAATTTCTCCTATTTGGCATAATACATACTATGAACATTTATCTCATCTCATTTTACCATAACCTCATTATAGTGGGAAGGATGCTTTTTCACATTAAAATCTTTGTTACATAAACATAGTCAATAGATTAGTATTTATTGTTTTAAACTTTTCATTTTTGATTTGATATTAGTTTAGAAATTTAATTTTGATTATATTTCAACAATTGAAATTAGTGACAGTCATTTCGATTGACTTTATGTGAATTTCCTAGAAAATTTATCATTTCTAATTTAAACCTTCCCCGTGGGATCGATATTTGGGGCATAAATAGAAAGTCCATTATTACTTGATAACGATGTGTATACTTGCGTAGAATCTAAATATTAATTGATTATACTTATTTAAATTTTACACAATCTATCCCAATAAAAAAACCGGATCAGAGGTTGTCGTTTGTCACGACCTAAATCCACTCATCTTTCAGGTTATTTGCGAGATGATTCCACTAAAATGTAAGCCCTAAATAATAAAATTGTCAAAATGAAAAACTCAGATAAATTTCTCCTCTAAACTAAAGCCAAACAATAGGATAAACTGGGAAGTCACCAAGGTTCTCCTTTGGATCCATGACATCCCCTAGTTCTTCCTCCTTTGGATTTCAAAAAAAAAATGTACCAAACTTAAACCAATCCCTTTTCACACCTCTTTGTCCGATATCGTTGAAAAGTCCTATCCTTTTGAACTCCTTGAAGGAAATATTTCGTGATTTTTATCGAGAGTATTCTTATGTGACCTTGGTTATCTATGTTGTAATTAACTATAGGGGCTTGCCCTTGTAGGAAGCTTGTCTGAACCCAGCTTAATATAAACCCTATTTTAATTCTTCATATTAAATAGGGGAAATTATTGAAAAATAAAATTGTTTCACAGACCAAACAGATGTCATATATTTCTTAGTTTAATTTATTGAGCGTCATCCTCAAGTTTTGTGTTTATCCTTTTGGATAGATACAGGTTTTGAGGTATAGTGCTCTTTCATTTAAACTACAAAAAATATGGGGTTGGGTTGATTTCATATTTATCTAAAACTATATATATGTGTAAAAATAAAATGTTCCTCCAAAGCGGTCGACAAGATTTTGATTCCGGTGACCGAAAGCTTCTAATAGGGAACTCCACAACCCAAAATAGTGCCGACAGCTTCTGGCGACTTTATTGGGACTTGCTTCTCTCCCCATTAAAATCAAGAAATCTATATTGACACTTCAGTAATGTGTGCATGTCCCCTTGGACGAAATTATCTTTCCTCCATTGACATACTTTACCCATTTATGTCTTCGGAAAGTACTGCCAACTCTTTGGACTTCAAGACCGCCTGCTCAACCACCTTTGAACAAAGGGGTTCAGGAGACCATTAAGGACTTTTTAATCTTCTTGTGGGGTCGGGCCCAAATAGGTGTGTTGGTGGACTAGTTCCACCTGGGCATTATGTGTGGAAAAATTTGTCCCGCATTGGGTCCTAAGCACTTAACTTCTCCCTTTCGAGTTTGATTTGCTATTCTGCAATCTAAATCAAATAGTTTTTGCTGCACGTGCTTTAAATTTTTCTTATATTAATTAAATTATTCTACTTTCAAATTACATTTTTACTGAAAATTTTAAAATCCCCAAAACTAAGACTAACCAGGTCTACAGATCAACGTCTATTAATTTTCAGTGCTTGCATTGAGATTACAAGGTTTTGATCATATAACTAACCACAGAGCCTTCTGTTTTAAAGCTGTTGCAATGGCCTTCTCAATGCTAAATTTTTCTTGCAACTTGAAGACAAGCCATGAAGCTCGCAATGTCGCTTCTACCATTAAGTTTGACGTTGAATTTAAAGACCTTGAAGTTATCCTTGGGAAAGCCCCATTTGTTGTAATGAAAGTTGCCACTCCAGAAGTTCAGAAGCCATCTATTGAATTCAACCTGAACTGTCTTCAAGACTTTCCTTCTTATAAGAAGGCGAAGACTACTGCACCTGCCATGGCAACTACCAAGCCTGTTGTTCCCGCTGTTGCTAAAGGAAAAGAAGTTATGATCTTTGAAGACCCGACTGAAGGATTGATGGTCCCGCCATTAGTGTTTGAAATCAGATCAAGTTTGAGGACTACACCGATAACTCAAACCCAAAGGAGAAACCGTATGAGGAGGGTTCGGAGGGCTACTAAATCCCAGGCTCCTAACGAGATACCTGTTGATGAAGATCCTTACCAGGATGAGTCAAAATTACTAGAAACCTATCCACTCCTGCGAGGAAGTAAATTCCATCCTTTAATGGGTAACAATGGGTATGAGAGTATGCAGAAAATTATTGTTACTTTACCATCACTTTATGGACAAGGGGAGGAGAGAAAGAAGTCCACTCCTATTACCCGAGTCAGTTTAGTTTTTATGAGGCTAGCTGTGAAGGAAGGTTGGTCAGTTAGAGAACTACTCAAATGAGTGGAACATGCAGTATCCCCTCGTATAAAGAAAGAAACCTTAAAGAATGTCAAATCTGCCAAACAATCTCAGAAATCAGTTGAAGCTTTGCCTTCTCACATTCCAGTCTGGTTTCTCTTAGGAAGCAAAGTTGATACCGCCATAGTTACCACTTATTCTACCATCACCAGGACCGCAGGTCATCGACCCATTAAGTCACGATTGAGTGCAAGAATCATACCGATCACACATTACAAGAATGTTCCTAAAATTTCAAAGAGAAATATGAAGAAATTACACAGTACTATAGTCGTTCTGCACCATGGGGAGCATACTTCTCTTTGACATATCAATGTTTCTACTGAGACACTTTGACTCAAGACATCACAGTCAAAGAAAAAGTTATGGGGACCCAAGGTCGTTGTATCGATACGATCCGGTGAGCCTGCAAGGCAAGAGCATGGAATGAAGCCAAGGTCTGAAGTATCTGAAATTGTCACAGCAATTACCAGTAAAATGAAAAAAACAAGTGGAGGAGGTCTGGCAGAGTCCTTCAGATCTTAAGGCATTTCAAGAATTAATAATTGAAGAAAATTTTGAAAAGCTCAAAGTCAAGATTTCTGAGTTGGCTTGGGAACATGGAGTCTCCATTGATGATGATGAAGATTTTGATAATAATGATTACCTCAAAGAAGATTTCATGGATATCCATGTTATCAAAATTAGAGCTGCTACATCTGAGCGTGAGGCTCAACCTCTCATCAAAGAGAACGTCGTAGATGAGCTGCGAATGGCTATCCTCCCAAGGGATGAGCAAGTCAGCTAACTAGAGAAAAGGCTAGAAGAGATGGCCGCAGCCATGACCGCCATGGCCATAATTCAAGGACAAACTAAACCTACACAATTAGCCTATCCAAAGGTCAACCAACCAGAAATTATACATATTTCAGATGAAAGAAGAGAAGTCGCCTAATCAAATACAAATGAGCAACCAAAGAATGGTTCTCCATCGAGCGCCATGCTAGAGAAGAAATTTCAGCAAATGGTTGAACAAGTTCGGGAGGCCTTAACCCAGTCTAAGGGTGGTGCATTGATTTTAAAGGGTAAACCCTATCCAAAGGAATTCGATGTCATACCTTTCCCCAAGGGTTTCGTGGCCCTAAAATTTAAGATATTTGATGGGACTGGAAATCCCAGACAGCACATAACACATTTTTGATCCAGTTGTGGCAACACAAGGAGAAATAAAGCTTTACTCTTCCAAGAGTTTGTCAGTAGCCTGTTAGGGATTGCTTTTGATTGGTATGCTGATTTGCCTAACGGATCGGTTAAGACATTTGTCGTGTTGGAAAAATTATTTGTGAAGTGACTTGCCGGAGTGCAACACCATGTCTCTATATGAGAGCTCATGATGAAAAAACAAAAGCCAAATGAGACTTTAGTGGATTACATTTTAAGGTGGAGAAACCTTAGCATGAAGTGCAAACCTCAGCTACAGGAACATAATGCAATTGAAATCTTGCTCAAAAGCATCAATAAGCCAGTAGCTTTCATGCTCAAGGGACTCACCAACAAATCCTTTGAGAAATTACTCAGCAAGGCTAGTAGTTTTTAAGAAGAAATCAATCATATAGACTCTCACGAGAAATCTAAGGCAACTAGAGTATTTAAAAAGAAGTCAAGAGTAGTAGCGACTGTTGATAAAGGGAAGAATCCAATGAAGATATATGTAGAAAATCCTCATCAATCTTCATCAAAGCATGCTCAGAAATAGAATAGCAAGTCTAACCAGCGACGGCCTAAAAAAGGATCACCTCAAACGAGGAATAGGATAATATCTTTGGCAGAATGACATAAAATTGTGTGTTCTTTCAAATATGAAGCCATATCCAAGATGTTAAGAAGTCTGATAAAGAAGTGTGAATTTAAACTTCCAAATCCAAAAAAGCCTGAAGAGGTCTATAAGAAAGATCAACCAAAATATTGCCCATATCACAGATTGTTGGGGCACACTATAGAAGAATGCTTTATTTTTAAGGATTGGCTAAAAAAAAAACTTAAATAAGGGAATATAGCAATCCCGAAATAATTATTAAAAGAACCTTTAAAAGGTTCTATAAATGTGATTTCGGCTGAACCAATCTCTCCGATTTATCTGTATACTGGAGAAGATGGATGGAGTATTACTTAGGAAAACCTCAAGAGGATCATAAACCAAATATAGGATTCATCAAAACAATCTTCTACATATATTGAAAAAGATAGATGGAATGAAGTTCGGCGTAAATAATTCAAGAAAATATTGCATCAAATGCAGAATGCATCAAAACAAGCCTCTGTTTAGAGTCTTCAGCCTGCCAAACCCGAGACGAAGATTTCACCAAGAGATTCGTTGTCGTCAAGGATAAAGAAGAAGAAAAATACCACTACAAATACTAATAACACGGGCGGCAGGATAGGGGCTGCCTCTACTAGATTGGCTTTCTCAGATTTGGGGAAGAAAATCCTCGAAGCCCTGACTTTGTATGATTATCTTTTTGCCCCTTCGAGGTCTTATAAATATAATGATTATGGTTTTGGCTCTGTTTTAACTATTTTTGGTGATAACGTTACTAATTTTAACCAATCTAGCTTCGACCTTGATTCTCAAAATGACTCTTAAATCATACTTGATTCCGATGAACCTGTTGGCAAGACTGAAGAAGACATTGACAATACCACTTACGACAGCACCGGGAGTGAGGAACCAATTCTTGAGCACCACGACGCACCGCTTTCCATCAACTTAGATCATTTTGACAAAGAGGAAACACCAAAAGATTCAATAATAATGTCATGAGAGGAAGAAAATATAGAAGTGAACTTTAGTAGCGGGAGAGTGTTACCCCAAGAATAGCTCCAAAAGATAAAGGAAAACAAATAGTAACTCGAGAAGAACTACCTCCACCTCCACCAGTAGAAGAACCACATAACCAAGAGAAAATTGGAGGATCATACAAAGTGGATTACAATACGCTAGCTTATCTTAGGAAGTTTCTGGTCAAATTAAGCATCTATGATGCTCTGATACTGTCAAAGGAGACGAGAGAGTCTCTGGTTACAGCTTTGCTTGACCCAGAGATTTGCTTAGCCCAGTTGGCCAGCACATCCTTGGATTAAGTTTTTTCATTGAAAGAACAGCCTGAGGTAACCTTTACAGATGAAGATTTTCTTCTTGGTACACCGTCCAAAATCGACCACTCTACATCTCCGTTAAAATCGGCAGATTTGTGTTGTCCAGAGTTTTACTAGATCCTGGAGCATCCCTCAACTTGATGAGTCTACAGAAATTGGCCTTTTTGGAAATTGAAGCACAAGAGCTTATGGTCAATAAAATGATGCTAAGAGGATTCAAACAAATGGGAGAGAGAGCCCTTGGATCAATTACATTGCTTATGAAGGTTGGAGAACTAGCGACAACCGCTAAATTCCACTTCATCGATGCCGAGACCTCTTTCAACGCTCTACTAGTTTGAAAGTGGATTCACGAACATAACATGGTTCCATCATCTCTACATGAGTGCATCAAATACTATAAAGAATAAAAAGAACATTACATTAAAGGAGATCTACAACTATTTTCAGTGCATGAAGTTGGTATTCATGAAGATGCTGCCAATTACACACCTCCGAAGAAAACTATCTTCTCTCGTGAAACTATGAGAAGCAAAGAAGAAGATTCAGAAAAATCACAAAGAGGAGGCCATTCAACTCCACTTCAGTGATCTTCCACCACTCTTCTGCAACAAGTTGGTGGAGGTTCTTTTAGTTCTCGCACCCGAGGTCGAGGCCGGGGACGTGAGCGAGGAAGAACCAACTTATTCATTGAATTGATTAGGTTGACCATTTACATTGGTGATGAACATAGTTCTAAAGATGAAATAATGATGACAAAACAGAAGAAAACTCAGTATAAGATATCCATAGAAGATACAGAGCAAAGCGAATATGAGCCGATGTATGATCGGATAAACCACTATGTAAATGCTATGACCCTTACTCCGATCCTCCATCAAATGGTCAAGAGTTTAGAGGTCAAGGAAGTCCATAGCGGTGGTTCAATGCCGATCAAGTTTTATCAAGCTTCTACGTCTACTGATCTTCAAAATCACGTAAATTTGGATGCTGGTCCTAATGAATTAATGGAATAACCTTTTGGTTACTTTTCATCTTGTGTACAAAAGCTGATTCAATAGGGATATTTGTCGAAACAAATGCCAAAAGATAAATTAAAACTTTTTAAAAAAATTATGGAATGTTAAAAGTCGAACTCCAAACTCGAAAGAGGGTCTCGGATTTGGTACAGTCGGACCTGTCGATGATTCAGAATTTTACATTGTTGTTATTAGTGAATTGGAAGAGGATTGCCTTGATATAAAGGATGACTCTACTAATCAACTAATAGAAGATGCTCTGCCAGAATTTGAGGAGGAAATTAAATCCCCTATTGATGAGTTGAAGGAAATTAACCTCAGGACTGAAGAGCAACTCTAACCTACATTTATAAGCTCTCTACTCAATGATGAAGAATCTCTGCAATTGATTAGATTTTTAACATAATTAAAAGGTTGCTTCGTATGGAGCTATGTTGAAATGTCAGGACTGTCAGCAGAGGTTGCAGTTCACAAGTTCAGGGTGGACAAGAATATAGCCCCAGTACAACAAGCTACTAGAAGAATGCGCCTCAAAATAGAGCAGCAAATCATCACCAAGGTAAAGAAATTAATGGACGCTAACTTTATTAAAGAAGAGCAATACCACGCGTGGTTGGCCAACATTGTTCCAGTCAAGAAGAAAAATAAACAAATCTGTGTTTGTGTCAACTTCAAGGATTTGAACAAAGTAAGTCCAAAAGACGAATTCTCATTACCAATACCAGAAATGATGGTCGATACTGCTTCAACACATGAAATTTTCTCCTTCATGGATGGATCATTAGGATACAACCAAATCATGATGGCTCCCAAAGATGCATCACTTATAGCCTTCAGAACACCTATCAGAATTTTCTGCTACACAGTAATGTCATTCGGCCTAAAGAACACTGGAGCGACATATCAACATGCAATGATGAAGAATTTTGATGACCTCATTTATAACCAGGTAGAATGTTATGTGGATGATTTGGTCATCAAAAGTAAACAAAAAATAGACTATTTGTATGATTTGAGGATCATGGTCAAACGTTTACAACCATATGACCTTAAGATGAATCCCTTAATGTGTGCTTTTGGTGTTACCTCCGAGAAGTTTCTTGGATTCGTTGTCCGTAATGGGGGAATCAAGATCGACCCAGATAAGATTAAAGCTATCTTAGAAATGATATTTGAGACGCTTTATTTATAATCTCTCAGGTAGGAGTCAGCTCTTCTTGACACTAATTAAAAAGGTCGCCAGATTCATTTGGGAAGAGAAATGCCAATGGGCCTTCCAGGACGTTAAATAATATTTAAGGACACCTCCTGTTTTGGTAGCCCCTATCCCAGGGAAACCTTTGATACATTATATAACAACCTTAGAAGACTCTCTTGGAGCCCTCTTAGTGCAAGTCAATGACAAGGGTAAAGAAAACACACTTTGCTACTTAATTCATCGCCTAATACCGACGGAGATAAGGTATCCACCTATTGAGAAGCATTGTCAACCCTTGATTTTTGCCACCCAAATGCTTAGACATTACATGCTTTCTTATAAGAATACCCTAATTTCAAAAGTCAATCAGTTGCAATATTTGATAACCCGACCAATACTCTCCAAACGTCTAACAAAATGGTCGATGATCTAATTGCAATTTGATATAACTTTTGTTCCCCTCCGTACTATTAAGGGGAAAAATTCGGCAGACTTTCTCGCTGCACACCCACTTCCAGCTGAGTCCCCTCTTAATGATGAACTACCAGATGAGGAGGTACTACAAATGGAATCCTCCAATACGCAACACTGGGAAATTTACTTCGACGGAGCTTCATCAGCAAAAAAGGATGAAGGATCAGGCACAGTTATATCAGAAAAAGCATGTATTGGTTTGATCTTTATCACACATATAAGGGTATGCTGAGGTTCTCATACCACTTGACAAGCAATATACCAACAACGAAGCGGAATATGAAGCCTTAATCACCATATTAGAGTTGACAATCTCGATGGATATAATAAAAATTGCCATCTATGAAGACTCACAACTCGTCATTCAACAAGTTGTCGGATAATATAAGATTTTGAAACCAAGATTAACAGAATACTATCAGTACACGATGAAGCTGCTGGAACAGGTCCCCAACGTGACTTTCTACCGGATTCTTAGTGGAGGTAATGCCCATTTTGATGCTCTAAAAAAACCCGGAAAAGAATTAGCATGTCCCACGGAGGATTCCATTGATGTCAAGTATAAGGAAGACAAGTTCTATCTCGGATCAACCTTAAAACTCTACACAAGCTCAGAATAGAAGAAGAAATGATTGTTGTCATTGCTGACATCAACAAAAATTGGCGCAAACCATTGATAAAATATTTGCATACGTGAAAGCTATTAAATGACAAGTCTGAAGCACATCACATTACAAAAAGAGCTATGTCATATGTCTTAGTAGGTGATGTCCTCTATAGGAGATCATTTGACAAGATGTGGCTATGATGTTTAAGCAAAGCCGAGGCATGAAATATTGTCAAAGAAGTACATGTCGGATTGTGTGGTGCTCACCAATCAGGACCAAAGATGAAAAAGAAGATCCAAACACTGGGACATTATTGGCCAGCAATGATGTCTAATTGCATGGATACAACCAGAAGATGTCACCAGTGTAAAGTGTATGTGGTTATCTTTCACCAACCTCCAAATGTGCTACACCCAACTGTCGCCTCGTAGCCATTCGAGTGTTGGGGCACAGGCATAATAAGTTTGATAGGCCATTTGTCTTCCAAAGAACACAAGTTCGTACTTGTTCCTATAGATTATTTCTCTAAATGGGCAGACAGTGCCGCTACAAGAGGTTACATCAGAGCATGCCCTTCAATTCTTTAAAAGCCAAATTGTCTACCATTTTGGAGTATTGCAAAGAATAATTTCCAACAATGAGACAGCCTTTAAAGGCACTAAAATCAATAATTTCGTCAAACAGCATGGGATATATTAGAGATACTCTACAATTTACAATCCCAGAGCAAATGGCCTGGCTGAAGCCTTAAAAGAGACATTGGTACAGATTTTTAAAAAAACACTGGACAAAAATAAAAGAGATTGGCACAATAAGTTACTAGAAGCTTTGTTGGCTTAACGGACAACGTTCAGGACTCCCACTCAGTGCACACCCTACATGCTCGTGTACGGGTCCGAGGTCGTACTACCATTAGAAGTTTAGAAGTCGTCTAGCAGAGTCTTTGCTGCCAACCAAGTTACAAATGAAGAAAGTGCAAAACTCGTACTTGAAGAACTAGATATTCTTAAGGGAAAATAACTAGAAGCACAATAACTTTTGGAACTCTACCAGGAAAAAATGGCACAACCTGAAATTGGTCTGCCCAAGAACATTCAAAGTTGGTTACCTCATACTCATGCTCAAAAGGCCCATTCTTGCATGCCGCAAGATAGGTGGAAATTTTGAGCCCACTTGGGAGGGACCATTTGTCATAGAAAAGGCCTACGCTGGAGGAGCCTACCAGTTAGTGGATTTTCGAGGTGAAAGGCTCATGCTACTGATCAACGAACGATACCTGAAGACATAATACATAGCCTGACATTGCTTAATATTGCTTGATTTGAAATTTTGAAACTCTGATTGTTTTGGGGTTATCTATTTGGCCAAACATCTATGATCAGGTCCAAAATTTTGTAATAAGATTAACCTCAACATAATGAAAATTTTTGAAATTACACACTTCAATTTTCTCATTTTTTAAACTTGATATTCTACTGAATTAAATGAAATACAAACATAAATAAACAATTTTATCCCCAAAGTAAACTAAAATTTCCTTTAATAAATAATTTTTTTTGTTCTTGTTCATGCTAAGTTTCACCTCGTTGACATTTTTCCTGTTGTCTGCAGAGAATGTCAGGCCAGAGGCTAATCTTTACCATTAAAGATGGTTGGAATCTAGCACTCAATGAGGAAATGGCGACGCAGGACGGCACTATAGACTTTGACATGGAATTTAATCAAGTCTACATGGATTAAGAGGGGCGTCTAACGGATGCCATCAACCAACAGGAAAAGGAAGGGTTGCCCTCGCCGCTAAGGTTGAGCACCAAAGATAATTCATCATTGATAGGAAAGAATGTGATTGTACAACAAGACCCAAAAGAGGGGACCAGTTGCCTACCGTCCATTATAACTACACCGACTGGGGGCCTAGTCACTATTGATAATAAAAGACTACCAGATGCTCTACTATGAAGAACTTAGCATAGAAATGCTAGCTATTAAAAGCGTAGAGCTTTCTTACGAGATGAAAAGAGATGCCAGAAAGAGGCATAAAACTTGCTCACCCCTATCCCTGAGGGGGATATCTATGATCTGGGCATGAGAGTGTCCTCTTCCAGCCAGCCTGCTTAATATTATGAGTCAGGATTTGTTATAGAGCCGAAATACTTCCAGCTTCAGATGTTCTATGTACAAGTTTCCCTACCTGAAACGCCGAGATACCAACACGCACGTCAGATACAGCGGCATTCGTGGAGTGCCCGGACTGCAATATCCTCCACCTACAATGCTACAACACTTTAGAGGAGTACACATCTACTGATGATGGGTCTTAGACCACTGATTACCTAATGGATGCAGAGCCATATGTCCCATGGGGTACAAAACCATATGTCTCGTCAAACGAAGAGACGTACATTCTGCTGCAAACAAAGACATCACCAGCTCGGGTTCTCGCAAATGTGGAAATGAGGGAATATCCCTGAGAGCCGCCAATCCTCAGTACAATGGAATATTACAAAATATATTAAGTAAACAAAAGAAATTTTGAATTCTACGAAGAAGTGCAAGGAGAACTCATCAACATATTAGAAGGATTGGCATTATACATCAGGGTCTTCTCAGAAAGTGATGAACAAAATATTCTCGACAGTAATTTTTACCTGAAAGATAGAGGTCAAGCAAGCCTTCTTATGGTAAGAACCTATTTCGAGTCAAGAAAGTGGATGCAAGGAAAGGGGAGGAACACTATCCAGCGTGACTACTGTTACAACTTCACCAATGATAGACAAGAAAATCATCCTGGGATTCTCAGACATGATTTGGTGGATCCACTTCATTCAATGATAAAATGGATGATTAAATGATTGGTTTGATGGAGCATACGGCCAGTTAACTTTATTCCTGACATTTGAATTATCAACATATATGATGAAGGGGACTGCATACCTCCGCACATTGACCATCATGACTTTTTGAGACCTTTCTGCACGGTCTCACTCATGAGTAAAAGCAATATTCTATTTGGAAAATAAATACATATTATTGGAACTGGTGAATTCAGATGACCCGTGGAAATACCGCTACCTGTTAGTTCAGTGCTAGTCCTTAAAGGGAATGGAGCAGACATCGCCAAACACTTTATTCCAGAGGTGAAAAATAGTAGGGTGTCCGTGACCTTTCGACAAATAGATAACAACAAAATTTCATATGGATTCTGACCAAACCCAGAGCTGAAAGAACTACTACCATACGAGCTATGATAGGGTTGCACCTCTAAGTACATGCAAAGGGAACTCTTGTCCTGGAGCGTGGGTTAGAAGGTCTACTCAATCAGGAGCTTGCCTCACTAGGGACAGACACTCAGAGGAATTTCCTTTTTAACTGAAATTCATTACAGCAGATATGATATGTATCAAACATGCTCAGCCTATGATATGTACTTGGCATAGAACATTTTTGGATGTACTTTGATGGAGTTAGCATATTGTAATTTTTTTAGGCATTGGCCTACACTCAATTTGTAACATTTATTGGAGCAGGTTAATGAAGTTTCTTTCAGAACTTTGTCTATTTGATTAATTTCCCTTCTGGTGCGATGGATAAAAGCCACGAACCATACGTTGGTTGGAGATCACAACGAACAAAGAGCAAAAAAAAACTTAACGATAATAAAACTTAAATTAAAATAACAAACAAATAAACAACAAAATAACTCTCTTTTGAAAAAATCAACCAAATAAAATTAAATTTTGAAAACATATTTTTATAATTAAATGTGAAAAAAATAACAAGAAAAGAAAATAAATCTGGTGAGTTGATTATCTCGATTTTGAGGTTTCTTACTCTTTGCTCGAGCAGTATGACAATCTTTGTCTGCACTAATTCTCTTCACATTCTAGTAGAATTTCACTTTCTGCACAAAACCTCATAAAATTTTCACAAATCTTCTTAAAAAATGTTAACTCTTTCATACGACACATATCTTTGGATTCAACACTTTCAATTCTCATTTTGTAATCAGCCCTTAACTTCTGATTCCTTTCCTTTCGAGGTTGATCCTCAACTTCCGACTCTCTTTTGAGATTGATCCATAACATTCAATTTTCATTTTGGAATCAATCTTTAACTTCTGATTCCTTACCTTTCGAGGTCAGTCCTTAACTTCTGACTCAATTCTCATTTTTGAGTGAGTCCTTAAATTCTGATTCCTTTCCTTTTGAGGTCGGTCCTTAACTTCTGACTCTCTTTTGAGATTGATCCTTAACTTTCAATTCTCAATTTGAATTGGTCCTTAACTTCTAATTCCTTTCCTTTTGAGGTTGGTTCTTAACTTTTGACTCTCTCTTGAGATCGATCCTTAACTTTCAATTCTCATTTTGGAATCAGTTCTTAACTTTTGATTCTTTTCCTTCTGAGGTCAGTCCTTAATTTCTGACTCTCTTTTGAGATTAATCCTTAATTTTTTGTTATAATTTTGGAATAGTTCCTTAACTTCTGATTCCTTTCCTTTCAAGGTCGGCCCTTAACTTCCGACTGTCTCTTGAGATTGATCTTTAACTTTCAATCCTCATTTTGGAATCAGTCCTTAACTTTTGATTTATTTACTTTCGAGGCTGGTCCTTAACTACCGACTCTCAATTGAGATTGATCTTTAAAATTCAATTGTAATTTTGGAATTAGTCCTTAGCTTCTAATTCCTTTCTGTTCAAGGTTGGTCCTTAACTTCCTACTCTCTCTCGAGATTGATCCTTAACTTTCAATTCTCATTTTAGAATCAGTCATTAACTTCTGATTCCTTTCCTTTCAAGGCCTGTCGTTAAATTCCAACTCTCTTATAAGATTGATCCTTAACTTTCAATTCTCATTTTGGAATCAGTCCTTAACTTCTGATTCCTTACCCTTCAAAGTCGGTCCTTAACTTCTGACTCTTTTTTGAGATTGGTCCTTAACTTTTAATTCTCATTTTGGAATCAGCCCTTAACTTCTGATTCCTTTTCTTTTGAGGTCGGTCCCTAAATTCTGACCATCTTCTAAAATTAATACATAAATTTCAATTCTCACCGTGGGGTCAGCACTTACATACTGAGTCTCATCCTCTATAAAAACCTGAAACTTGATAACTCAAACCCACTCTCCAATCCCCAGCGAGAGTTCCTACTTCTTGATTTCGATCAAATATTAACTTGCTAATTCCACAGCGGAAACAAATAGCACACATAATTTTACACTTCCTTCAACATTTGTTGATTTAATATTTTGTATTGGTCTTGTTGATCTCGTCGGTAAACGCTAATAAGCATGGTGTGCTTGTCTAGCACATCACACATATTGGGAGTCAATTTGTTGACCTCACCTTTGGTTGAGGTTTAGATTATCCTCTTTAGTAGCCTAAGGTCTAGCCATAGGATTTTCCTATTGACTATTCTTATAAAACTAGAAAAGGGGCCCTCATTATTAGAAATTCTACACTCCTCTTTGCTCAACTTGAAGCTCTACATATTGGTCATAACCACTAGCACTTAGTAGGTGGGGACATTAAGAGGGAGCTCAAGGAGAGTTCCTATAGGACTATTTGACTTTAGGCTTAACTCTGGGTGTTTGTCTAGAGCTAAGGATCTCACTTGCACTCACCTTCACCCACAGTCACTCACAACCCTAAACCTAAGAATTTCCTAGTTTTCGTCCCATGATCTTTTGGGAGACTCATGTAGATGGTCCCCTAAACGTAGTAGCCATAGGCAAGAGTTTAGCTAAGACTAGCACATAGAGGACCAAAATGGGGTTTCCATTGGTCCATAGCTCATTTATGGTGGTTGGCACCCCAATTCTACCAAAAATACCTAACTTGGCCTTGTTGCCCCTAAACTCCTCTAAATTACCTAAGTACCCTTGAAACCCTAAATTTGGCCAAAATTCCTAAATTTACCTAAAATACCCAAAATTTTTAAAAATCATTTCAAACCTTTTGAAAAACTCCAATTTACTTAAATCACAAAAAAATTGCCAAATTTACCAAAATGCCCCTCCTTGGCCCAAAATTTTAAAAAATTCCAAAAAATCCCAAAAAAAACTCCAAAACCTTCCAAATATTCTCAATTTCATTTCTCTCAACTGCCACATGACCCAATTTGACCATTTTGACCAAAACCTTCAAATTGCCTTTAAAAGCCCAATTTCCCCAAATTTACCTCAACTGTCAATCTATTTGGTCCCAATTTCCTCCAATCTCATTCATAAACTCAATTTAACCTTTAATATGACCAATTTAAACCAAATCCAAGATTAATTGGCCCAAGCTTTGAGCCCAATTTTGATCTAAGTCAAACCCCCCCAAATTTGGCCATTTGACTTAATCCCACAAAATTTAACCCTAGCCTACTCAATTAGCCTCAATTTGAATCCTAAACTCTTCATAATATTCCTAAACATTAAACTTGACCTTAATTTGGCTTTCATGAGGCCTCAATTTCATTTAATTTTAGCTCAATTCCAAAAGTCCCCAAAATTTCCCAAAATTTGCTGTCTCAAAATTCCACTAAATTGGTTACCTTAGCCCCAAAATTGGCACCCAATTTATGTTGAAAACTCTTAATCATCTTCCTATTGACCTTTTTCAACAATAAATTTGGACTTAGGTTAAGCCTAGCCTAATCTACACCCAAGTCTAACCCAACCTGCTCAAAGTGACTAAAATTCCAAAATCCTCCAAATTGAACCCCCAATTGCACTCAAAATTACTTCAATCATTCACCAAAAAACTTAATTACAATCATCTACACAATTTTTATCAATCCATTGGGCTCAAAGTCATGGCTAGCCTGACCCAAACTCAAGCTTTGGTCATTTTGACCCACATTGGACCCATGCACCAAAATTGATCTAGCCATGTCAAATTGATCAAGGCAAGACTTCTAGAGCCAAATTTTGGACCTTATTGACCAGGATAAACCCTATGGAACCACCCAAATAAGCCATGAACCAAAGGTTCCCTAAATCAAGGGATCTGCTTCCAAATTTTCTTAACCCTAAAGGATTTTGCTAAAACAAAACACCTTCCCAAATAAATTGTTGTGACTGATTCCCCTTGCTCAACATACCTTCTAGCAATGTCCCCTAGCCTTGCTGGCTAGCCTAGTCACCGGAGCAGCCAAAATCGTGAGCCACTACCAAAAAATTCAAACCCAGAGGGAACCTCATCCCATTTGAAATTAAGAGCCTATCTGACCTCCACATAAGCAACACTTTGCACCCATACATTGGCCCACAGAGCCTCCCTAAGCATTTTCTTATAAAAGCTTCACCTCCATGGTTATGGAGGGGGTGCTGAAATTTTCTCAAGGAGACTCCTCAAAATTGGTCCCCCAACCTCTTTGAGACCTTCTCAATGCAACCCAACCACTTCTCTGCCCCAATTCTCCTTACCAGATTTAAATTTTTTAGCTCAAATCCTTACCGAGGATAGAACATTCTCCACCACACCTCCACAGTGCGCCAAATTCAAATTAAACTCACCCACACCATCGCCAAAGTGCAAGAAGAAGAAGCCCCATCAAAACACCCTCACAGAGAGTCTCTATACTAGACTTCGATCAACACGCAGATTCTGCCTCGATCGAATTTGGGTCTACACCTTTCATCATGGCCAGATGCTCAATCCCTAGCCTTTTTGGACCTCCACAAACATGCTGAGCACCTCTGATTGAAGCTTCCCTTCTCAGAGCAAAGGTATTGAACTTCCCCTTTTCCCAAGCCTATTTTGATTCTCCATTTAATTAGAATTCATTTAATGGCATGTTTACCATTTGGATATATTCGTCTCACTTAGATGAGTCTATAAGATCAAACCTAAGGAGATTTGGTTAAGTTTAGAGGGAGATCTTAAGGTTTTAGTGTGAAACGTTCTCAGGTTCACTCTATTTGCGTACGCTGACACAGAGCCGTTGGATTGCGCATGTATTAAATTGAGGGCTCTGATTACACCGGATGTGAGCATTGTTCATAATGGACCGGCCAAGCCAGTGACAACATGGGTGGCGGCGTCCAACCAGAGCACGCAACGCGCATTTTCCGAGCCGCCGTAGGTTAACGCGACACCTCGTGCTTAAGTAGAAAATTAGGGATTTAAATAATTCAAAAAATGCATTCTAACTTTAACAATTCATATCTTGGTGTAGAAAAGTCACAAAAAAAAAATAAAAAATACCCTAGTGCTCAGCGAATAAAGGAAAAAAATGTGGAAATGGTTTAAAATTTATTTGATACATATTTTATTTTTAATTAATTAAATTCTATTTTAGGTTTTTTAATTTTCCATGCATGGATGTAATTCACCATGACTTGATATATTAGCATATTGTTACCTCTGTCATGGGGAACATTCTCTGATTTTTTTAAAGTTAGAGAAGATCTCTTGAGAGAGATCCATATTTTTCAAGTTTATGTCTATTATTTGTATAAATTAATCATAATAATTAGCATGTTGCTGATAAAAATTCAAAGAAATTTTGAAATGTTGGTTGTGACCGGAGAACTCTTAGGAAAATTTTCATGCGTCAAGTCATTCAGAACACACTTAGCTCTCACAAAATCCTAAAAAATAAAGAAAATTAATTTGGGAAAAAAATATCTAAATGATTGATTTTTAATTTCAACTATAATTTGAAGTTCTGAGAACTCCCCATAAAATTTTCAAAATATTTGGAGCTCGTTTGATAACACAAATTGATTTTCTAAGTTAAATGGCATTTTTGACATTAAAAAAATTTTTAATAATTAAAATATAACTAAAAAAATTATAAATTTTTTTTTGGGAGTTCAGTGTGATTTGAGGAATTCTTTGAAAAATGAAATTCTAAATAAAATAAAAAACTTCATTTTTAAGCCTATTTTGAATATTTAAGTAATTAAAAATTAATAAAATTCATGGAAATATTAAAAATTGTTTCCTAAGTACTTACGAACAATTTAAATATTTTTTGTAATTTTCTAAGTGCAGATATTGAATTTAAAGCTTAAAATAATTTTTAAAGGCTATAAAATGAATTTTTCTTAATCTTTCACTTAGAAAAAATTCTAATAATTCAAAGAAAATTAGAAAAACGTAAAATTTGGTTCTCTTGGTTCCTTGACCTTAGAGAGATTTAATAAAAATATAAAACTTAATTTTCCACATTAAAATATTTTATAATTAATTAATGCTCCAAAACTTTAAAATAATTTTAATAATTAAAATAAAACTTAAAAATAATCATGAAATTTGGCTCAAGTGTTTTTCTAGTCTAAGTCTATCTCCAGGAAAAATTTCAATGGATTAGGCTTTGCCTTGATCAAGTTGTTGAATTTTCTTTTAAAAATTCTATTATTGCATATAAATAAATATATATAATAAATTAAAATTTGACAAAATTCACATTTTCTCCTCAGATGTTTTAATTGACCCATGAGTGAGGTGGGATAAAAATTTTATAGTTATTTGAATTATATTTGATAAATTATGAAGTGTTAGAGCCTTTGGGGCAAAAGTATAATTTTTAAAGTTTAGCCTTAATTAACGATTAGGCTTAACTCAAGAATGCGAAATGGGCAACCTTTGATCTTAATTAACACATTTGGATTATTGAAACGTAAGGGATTAATTGGTAGAAACCAATCTCACTTCTCCCTAGATGAAGGATAGATGTGTAATTTCCTTAAATCATTAAATTTGGAAGTCTATCAAATTAAGTGATCCTAAACTTAAGGGTATGGTTTTGAGTGTTAATAACTCATTAATTTAATACCCCCATTATAGATGTTCAAATAGCATTCAAAAGTCTTGATGATGAATTATTATCACTTAAAATTTAATTTCTTTCAAAATGATTAAGACATCCACCATGCTCTTAAGGGTTTAGTAGTTACTTAAGCAAAATCAAATTTGGTTTAATGATGATTAGAAAAGTGAACGTAAATAAAAAGGTTGAACACCTTTGAAACACTACAAGTCCAAGCTAAAACTAAAATTGACTAAATTTCTTAATAACACTAACTTGCCCCTTTTAAGGGTGTTCACCCACATATTTTTCAAATTGAGTGATAAAAGATAATTACCCTACTCTGAGAGATAATTGAAACATCAATGTTCATTAAGCATTGGAGATATTTATAGAACAAATTATTAAACAACATAATAAGTTGAAATGAGCTTGAGGCTTTTTACCAGGTGGTGAGAGGGATGCATGGACCTGCTTCTTTCTCCAGACTTGTTGGATAGCTCGGAGGTCTACTAAACTTAATAAGTTTTACTTAAAAAAAATCATCTTTAATCAAACTAATAGGGACCCACCAAGATATGATATAGGATTTGGTAGATCACCAGAACCTTATTTTTCTCACTTCATATAAAATGCCCTTACATGCGTTTTTGAGTTTCAGGTGGTGGAACCATAGGACTCGTCAGGTACGCTTTTACAGTTTACAGTACCGTCTTCTTTTCTATACTTTTCACACTATACTATCATGTCTATAAACTTGCATGTTAAACACCGATTTCACCCTGCACGAAAACCAAAATAAAGATCGATCAAGATAAAATTCACTGCCACAACATTCAAAATATAAGACAACTCAAGAACTAATCACAAACATCACAAAAAACAAAAATTGCAACTAAATTAAGATGTCTGTATTGGATGATCGGGAATCCCTCAGATGAGGTAACCTACTAAATTGAACAAAATACATAAATAAATAAATAATTTTTTTGCCAACATAAACTAAAATTTTTTTTTAACGAACACTTTGTTTTGTTCTTGTTCACGCTAAGTTTCAGCTCATTGATATTTCTCTTGTCCTCTATTAAAAAATTTCAGGCCAGAGGCTGATCATTTCTTTTAAGGATGGCTGTAACGTTGCACTCAACGAGTAAAGGACACCGCAGGGTGACACAATAGACTTTGACATGGACTTCAGTCAAGTCGACATGGACTATGAGGGTCCTCTAATGGATGTGGTTAGCCGTCAGAAAAAAGAAGAGCTACCATTGATGTTAAGGTTTGACACCTGAAATAGTTCCTCACTGAAAGGGAAAAATGTGATAGTACAACAAGATCCAATGGTGGGGACTAGCCGCCTACCGTCTATGATAGCTACACTAACCGGGGGCCTAGCCTCTCCCAATGATAAAAGACTGTCAGATGCACCACTACAGAGAACTCAGTGCAGGAATGCTAACCGCAGAAAGCATATGACTTTCTTACGTGAAGAGAGAAGACGCCAAAAGGAGGCGAAAACTTTGCTCACCCCTATTCCTGAGGGGAACATATATCATCCAGGCATGAGAGAGACCTCTTCCAATTTGCCTGGTACAGATGATGAGTCAGGATTTGTTACAGAACCAGAGATACCACCAATTTTAGATGTTATTTGTACGGGTTGCCCGACATGCAACGCCGAGATATTCACACGTACATAAGTTATAAGAGCATTTTTGGAGTGCCCAGACTACAATGTCCTCCACGTTGAGCGTTACAGTTCTTTAGAGGAGTACAAATCCTCTGATGATGGATTTCAGACTATAGATTACCCAATGAATGCAGAACCATATGTCCCGTTGGTACAGAGCCATATATCCTATCAGACGCAAAGTCATACATTCCGATACAGGCAGAGACAAGACCAACCTGGATTCCCGTCAATGTGGAAATAAGGGTGCATCCTTGACATCCACTGATCATCAGTACGACAAAAGATTATAAAATGAGTAAAGTAAACAAAAGGGGTTTTGAATTCTATGAAGAATTTAGAGGAAGGTTCATTAATATACTAGAAGGCTTGGAGTTATATATCAAAGTCTTCTCCAAAAGTGATGAAAGAAGTATTCCCTTCTTCATTGTTCTTCTCAAGCCAATCCTTGAAAACAAAACATTCTTCAGTTGTATGCCCCAACATTCTGTGATATGGACAGTAATTTGGCTCATTTTTCTTATTAATTTCTTCAAACTTCATTGGTTCTGGAAGTCTGAATTCTGAATTTTTCATCAGACTCTTGAACATTTTGGAAATAGCTTCATTTTTGAAAGAACATACTGTCGCCCGTCTTTCTGCGAAGGATACCTTTCTTCTTTGAGACGATTCTCCTTGAAATGGTTGTTGACTAGACTGGCTAGTCTGCTTCTGAGTTTGTTGAGATGAAGGCAGATGGGGATTTTCCGCATATATTTTCATTGGTTGCTTCTCTTTATCGACTTGCAACTGTTCCAGATTTCTTTTCAAAGACCTTAATTACTTTTGCCTTTTCACTAGTATCCATATGTTTAATATCTTCTTGAAGACCACTAGCTTTCTTTAGTAGCTTCTCGAAGGTTTTGATGGTGAGTCCCTTGAGCATGAAAGCTACAGGTCCATGCATGCTTCTGAGTAGAATCTCAATTGCATGATGTTCCTGTAGTTGTGGATCACATTTCATAGTTGTGGTTCACATTTCATGTTGAGGTTTCTCCACCTCAATATATAATCTACCGGAGTTTCTCCAGATTTTGGTTTTCCCATCATGAGTTCTCCAATAGAAACATGACGTTTCGAGCCGACGAATCTTTTTACAAATAACTGTTCCAATTTTGTAAATGTTTTGACCGAATCGTTGGGCAAATTGGCATACCAGTCAAAGGCAACTCCTGCTAAACTGGTGACAAACTATTGGCAAAGCAAGGCTTCATTACTTCTTGTGATACCACAATTAGCTCTGAAATGTGCTAGATGCTGTCTGGGATTTCCGGTACCATCGAATATTCTGAAGTTCGGAGGCACAAAACCCTTAGGAAAGGGTACGGTGTCAAATTCCATGGGTAGGGTCTACCCTTTAGAATTAATGTACCTCCTTTGGATTGTACTAGAGCATCACGAAGGTAGGGTCTACCCTTTATTCGAAGGTGTAAAACCCTTAGGAAACGGTACAGTATCAAATTCCTCTGGGTAGGGTCTACCCTTTAGTACCTTATTTGGATTGAACTAAGGCATCACGAACTTGTTCAACCATTTGTTTAAAATCTTTTTCAGGTATGGTTGTTGATGTAGAATCTTTTCTTGGTTGCTCTTCTTTGTTAGCCGGAAATGGTTGTTGATGTAGAATCTTTTCTTTGTTGCTCTTCTTTGTTTGCTGATGTTACTTCTCCTTTCTTTCTGATGTAATGTGTACACCCTCTGGTCGATTGACATCTGGAGATGCCGACTGCGGTGTTTGTGACTGACTTTGGATTACGGCCATAGTAGTCATAGTGGCGGTCATTTTTTCTATCTTTTTCTCCAATGAACTGACATGTTCATCTCTTTGGACAAGGGCTCTTTGCATTTCTTCAACGACATTTTCATCTCATGAGGATGTAGAAGCTCTTAGTTTCAACAACATGGATATCCATGAAGTCTTCTTCAAGATTGTCACTGTAATCAAAGTCTTCATCTTCTTCACTTATGGAGACTCCATGTTCTTGAGCTAACTCATAGATCTCATCTCAAAGTTTTTTTACTTTCTCTTCAATTCGTGATATATCACTTGCTCTTGGAGAACCTTGTGGGGTTTCCTTCTCCATTTCAGTGGCAATAATTTTAATAATATCAGATACTTCAAATTCTAATTTTATTTCTTGATCAGGTTTATCAGACTATATCGGTGATACAACCTTGGGTATCCACATCTTCTTCTTCAACAATGATGATTCTGGACAAGTTGTCCTAGCAGAATTATCAACATGTTGAGAAGGAGTATGCTCCTCTTTGTGTATACCATATACAGTGTTAGATAATTATTTTTGCGAAATTCTTGGACACAATCTTGATTTTATGGGTCGATGTCTTGTAGTATCAAATCTATTTCCCAAATGGGACCAAAGAAAAATATGAGCAGATGTATTTTGTTTGGATTTAATATCCCTTAGAATCTTTTCTTTCAATCGAGGGGAAATTGTGTGTCCCATTCATCTGAGTAACTCATAGACTGAACAACCTTCTTTGACAGCCAATTGTTGAAAAATTGTACTGATTTGAGCGATGGGATGGAATTTCTTCCTTCCCCTACTCTATTCACGAGTGATTGACAGAGTAGCAGAATTCTTTTGGACATTTTCGTGTCCATCGGTATTTATAAGAGGATAGAATTTTCCTCCTCTCAGCATTAGATAAATTTCTGGTAATTCTTCTTCCTTCTGATGAGGTTCCTCTTCTGTAGATATTTTCTCAGGGATCTGAATTTTAGTTGCTTTTCGGGCTTTCCTGTTACGGTTTCTTTTCTGAGACCGAGTCAATGGTATAGTCTTCGAACTTGATCCGATTTTGAAAGTTGAAGGTAAGGTAGATAACCCTTCAGTCAGATTTTCTATTATCACGATTTCTTTTCCCTTAGTAGCGGGGACAACTGTCTTTGTTGGTGTTCTGGTGACAGTAGCAGAGGTCTTGATTTTCTTGTGAACAGGAAAGTCATCAAGGGAGTTCAAGTTGAATTCAGCAGCTGGCTCTTGTACTTCTGGAGCAGCAACTTTCACAACAACAAAAGGAGCCTTCCCGAGGGTGACCTCGAGATCTTCAAATCCTGTTCCAAACTTGATGGTAGTAGCAACGTTGCAGGCCTCGCGGCTTATTGGTAGGTTGCAGGTGAATGTTAGTGTTGGGTAGGTCATTGCAGCAACTTTGAAAAAGAAAGTTTTGGGGTTAGTCATATGGCCAAAGTGTTGTAGTTTTAGCGCAAACACTAAAGCTAACAAAGGGAAGTCTAAAGAACCAGGTTAATGAAAATTTAAAAATTTTCAAAAAATTTGATTAAAATTTACAAAATTTCTGTAGTATGACGCAATTTGGTCTAATTTGCAAAATTA
Source organism: Phalaenopsis hybrid cultivar (assembly GCA_002079205.1). NCBI lineage: Eukaryota > Viridiplantae > Streptophyta > Magnoliopsida > Asparagales > Orchidaceae > Phalaenopsis > Phalaenopsis hybrid cultivar. Next base: position 73,249 of record JXCR01145879.1, read on the forward strand.
AAATGTTTTAGGACCAAGTGCGGGGCCCACTTTACACAACGCCCAGGTGGAACTAGACCACCTACACACTTATTGGGGGTCCGACCCCACATAAAGATCAGAATGTCCTTAATCGCCTTCTGAATCACTCTGTCCAAAGATAGTTGAACAGATGATCCTGAAGTTCAAAAGAGTTGACCGTACTTTCTCAAGACAGAAATGGGTAAAGTGTGCCAACATAAGAAAGGTAATCTTGATTCATGAGGGACATGAATGCATTACCGATGTGTGAAGATATTTTTTGACTTAAATGGAGAGAGAAGCTTTTCCACAGTGGAGTCGCCAGAAGCTGTCGACACTATTTTTGGTGTGGGGTTTGTTCGTAAGAAGCTGTCGGTCATCAGAATTGAAATCCCGTTGCCCGCTTCGGAAGGACGTTTTTAAAAAAAATTAGTTTTGAAAAAGATGTAGTCAAACTGACCCATAATTTTCATAGTTTAGATGAAAGAGCGCTTTACCTCAAATCATGTATCTATCCCGAAGGATGAACACAAGAGTTGAGGGTGAGGCTTGATCTAATAAACTAAAGAAAGTTATGACATCCGTTTGGTCTGCGAAACCAATGTATTGGCCGACAAGTTCCCCTATTTAATCTAAGGAATTAAATAGGCTTTATATTATGCTGGGTTCGGGAAAAGCTTCTTATAAGGTCAAACCCCTATAGTTAATTACATCATAGATAACTGAAGTTACCTAAGAATACTCTCGATAAAAGTCAAGAAAAATTACCTTCAAGGAGTTCAAATGGTAAGGACATTTCAAATATATCGGACTAAGAAGTGTGAAGGGGATTGGTTCAAATTTAGAACATTTTGTTTTGGAGTCCAAAGGAGGAAACACTAGAGGATGCCACGGATCCGAAGGAGAACTTCGATGACTTCCCAAGCTAACCTATTGTTTGGTTTTAGTTTTGGAGGAGAGATATTTAAGTATTTCATCCTGCCAATTTTTATTTATTTAGGGCTTACATTTGTGTGAAGTAATCAACACAAATTGCCTGGAAGATATGAGGATTTAAGTCGTGACAAACGACTACCTCGGAGTCCTAAGACGAGTTTGGGGCTTATATTATACAATATGGTTGTACAAAGGCCTAAAAAATGTGTATGAAGATTTATGTACAACCTTGATATCATATGGCTTTGTTGTTTAAAGCTAAGGTAGGGAAGTATTAGTGTAGATCCTCTTGCTGTTGAAGATGGTCGGGCTGCCCACCATGTATGCTCCAAGCTCCTCGTTATAGCAGAGTTCAAGTTTTTTTAGGTCTTTTGGTTATAATGTTAAATCAGTTGACCCTATGGTTAAAGTTCTTTAAATTTTATTATGGGCATATTAAAGTTGATTAAAGCGACACTGGTAAAGATCCCACGGTTCCATCGTCCCGGCACCACTATTTTCTATTGGAATTACTTATTCCAAATGAATTTTCTAAACTTAATTTAATGAGTTCCAAAATTTCATTTAGACCGTGAAAAACCTTGTTAGCAACCGTAGGTTACCTCCTCCGAGGGTTCCCGATCTTCCAATAGAGACGTTTTTAATTAAGTTGAAGTTGTATATTTTGTGATGTTTGTGATTAAGTTTTGAGTTATATTATATTTTTGAAATGTGGTGTGGGTGATTTATGTAATTTTATATTTTCTATGCAGGTATGTAAACACAAGCATAAATAAAAGTGCAGTAGGAAAGTACAAGAAAGACTATAAAACGCTGTAAACTGTAAAAGTGTACCTGGCGAGTTTTCTTGTTTCACCACCTGAAACTCAAAATGCATGTCAGAGCATTTATGTTTATAGAGCTAGAAAAGTAAAGTTTTTGGAAACCTTCCTAACTCTATGTTGTGTATTGGGGGTTCTTAAATTTTTAACAAAGCAAAATAAGTTTTAAAAGATCCCTAAGGTATTCACCAGATTAAGAGTAGGGAGCAGGTCCATGCAACCTTCACCTTCCTAACTCTATGTTGTGTATTGGGGGTCCTTAAATTTTAAGGATAATATTTTTGGAAACATTCCTAACTCTATGTTGTGTATTGAGGGTCCTTAAATTTTAAGGATAATATTATTAAGTAAACATATTAAGTTTAATAGATCCCTAAGGTATTCACCAGGTTAAGAGTAGGGAGCACGTCCATGCAAAAAGTTTAATAGATCTCTAAGGTATTCACCTGGTTAAGAGTAGGGAGCAGGTCCATGCAACCTTCTTAATGTCNGTTATGTGTGTTTATTGATTTTGAAAAGATTTAAAACTTTAAGTGATCATTATCAAGATCATTTAAACATCATTTTTTATCAGATAAGGGTGTGAAATCATTGATTTCCAAAGTTATAAATTATACCCTTAAATTCAATATAAAATAAGGGTATGAAATCATTGATTTCCAAAATTATACCCCTAAATTCAAAAGTCATTTTCAAAAAAGGGTATGAAATCATTGATTTCTAATGTTATACCCCTAAATTCAAAAGTCATTTTATGCTAATGAAGTTTCCAAAATTTTGATAATTATGGGAATTATTCTTTTATCTTGTAATTTGGCAAAGTGAAGTGGGTTTCTACCAATTAAACCCATTTTTTATCAAAATCATCAAATGAGTTAATTAAGATTATAAATTTCTCATTTCCCATTTTGATTAAGCCTAAATGTTCATTAAGGCTAAAATATCCAAAATTACAATTTTGTCCCTAAGGGTCCAAATTTTCATAATTTGTCAAATTAAAGTCAAATGACTTTGGGATTTTTATGTAACCTTACTGATAAGTCAATTAAGACATCAGAGGATAAAATGTGGATTTTCAAAATTTATTTTGATTTATATAATTATTTTAATGCAAAAACGTGCATTTTCAAGGAAAATTCCAAAATATGATCAAGACAACTCCTAATCACTTGAAATTTTTATGTGAGCTAGCCCTAGATAAGAAAGTCATTTGGCCAAAATTTCATAATTCTAATCTTTCCTAAGTGTTTAGGAAGTGATTTATAATATTTTTATGATCATTGTGATTTTTGTAATTTTTAATATTTTTTTATTTTTTAAAATAATTAAAAAAAGAGAATTAAAAATTAGGTTTTTATTTTAAATATCATTTTATTTTTTATTAAATCGCCCTGATGTCAGAGAACTCAAAAAACTAGGTTTGATAATTTTTTGAGTTATATTTTGATTTTTCAAAATTATTTATGTGTTAAATTTGATGATGATCTTTAAAAATCAATTAAAAATACCAAATGATTTCAAAATCCTTTGAAATTTTTATGGTGAGTTCTCTGACTCATGAGCCACAGTGGAGAAGAAAAATCAAGTGATTTTAATCTCTATGTACTCCAAATTAAATGTTTTAAGCAAATTAGGGTTTGCTCAAGACAGTAATGTTTTTGACTCTTAAAAATCATGAAATTATTTCCTAAGACTACTCTGGCTATAGGGAACTTACATGAATTTTTGTAGAATTTTCTAAGCCACATACAATTTTCTATAATTATTTGAATGTAAGACTACTCTGGCCATAGGAAACTTATATGAATTTTTGTAGAATTTTCTAAGCCACATACAATTTTCTATAATTATTTGAATTGAAAATGCATAAAAATTTAGAAAATTAAGATCTCTATCTAGAGATCTCCTATGTCTTTGGAAAAATGCTCAAATTATGCACCTAGACAGAGGCTACAATATATAAAAGTTCTATCTAGAGATCTTCTATGTCTTTGAAAAAATGCTCAAATTGTGCATCTAGACAGAGGCTACAACATATAAAAATTTTTGGTCAAGATGATATCTCAACATGAATGGAGAATTGAAAAATCCCTAACACTAATTCATTTTTAAAAAATAATTTATATCAATGTGATAATTCAATATGAATGGAGAATTGAAAAACCCCTAACCCTAATTCATTTTTAAAAAATAATTTATGCATCAGTTACATATGATTCTCCTCTTTTCACTGAGTAAGAGGGTATTTTTGTTTTATTTTTATGAATTTTTTATGCAAGGATATGGATTTTTGAAATTTAGGGGTTATTTTCTGAATTTATTAAATACCCTTATTTATTTATTCAAACCACGGGCTGACTGGATCATCGGACCCGTCGAACAGCCACGCAGCGCGCTTCTATTTGACGCCGCCTTCTCAGTCAGCTGCCACGCAGCTCGCCATATCGTTCCAGAGGATCATCCGACTTGATCTCTGTCATCCATTCAATACACGCGAGAATGGACGGCATCCGTTCATCATCCCCGATGGCCTTAACCGAGAGCCGTCCAATTTAAAATCTTAATATCTCTCTCGTTTCTTAATGGATTTTGATGCTTTTTTTTAAATTGTTCGTCTTGAAGAGACAAAAAAATCTATATGGTAAACATACTATGAAATAAAGCCATCATAATTGGAGAGCTCGCGAAGGCTCGGGAGAGTGAGTGAGGTTATACCTTTGCTCCGAGAGGTTTGGCCTCAATCAGAGATTCTCCACATCTTCGTTGGGTCCCAAAGAGCTTAGGGACAAAGCCTCTGGCTCTGGTGTAAGGCTTATATATGATTTCGACCACAACCGATTTTGGGTGTTGGTTGAAAGCTATGGTAGAGGCTATTTAAGACGGGGAATTGATGGGGGTTTGGCTTCCTTCACTGTTGTTTAGAGCCAATTTGTTTGAAGTTTAGTGCTGTGTATGTTCAGATTGAGGTTTGTCCTGGTTTCGGGTAGGAATTCAAACTCAAAATTGGATTTCTATGGTGGAATTGGGAGAGGGAACTCGATTGTAATGTGCTAAGGGACTCTTAGAAAAGCTCTCTGAGGAGTTTGGGAGGCTTTGGTGAAAATTTTTTTTACCACCTTATTCATGGCCGTGGGGGTGCATTTTATAGAAATTGGCCGAGGGGAAGCTTGGCTGGCCAATTGAGGGGTTAGCCCCACTGCTTAGGTGTTAAGCAGAGGAGCTCTCAGCTCAATTTGGACTGAGGTGGCTTCTTGGCATGAATTTGGGTATTGGCCATGTGGGGCTCACGATTTTGGGCTTTAGCCTGGGTTAAAGTTGTTAACCAAGGGTTGGGTCATGGTTAAAGCTTATAATGAGCAGTAAAAATGGCNCTGGGTTAAAGTTGTTAACCAAGGGTTGGGTCATGGTTAAAGCTTATAATGAGCAGTAAAAATGCACCATAGAGTATTGACATGTGGTATGGCAAGTCCTTTGATTTAACCTTCTCTTTATCCATTGGAAGTACTTTAATTTAACCTTCTCTTTATTTTTAAAAAAATTAAAAAAAAAATTTTACCTATGAGATAAATATCATGCTTAACCATGGGTTGGTGGCTGGTTTTAAACTCAACTCTAGAGTCTAGGATGAGTTAAGGTTAGGCTCATTTAACCATACCAAGCTCAATTGGTTTGGATTTGGCCATAAGTCCAAGAAGGTGCATATGACCAAAGCTTGTGTTTGGACTGTAAGACATGTCAATTGGCCCAATTAAATATGGCATTTGGTGTAAGAGACCATGAGGAACAAGTTTGGATTTGGCCATAAGTCCAAGAAGGTGCATATGACCAAATCTTGTTTTTGGACTAGGTTAGACACCAAACCCAATTAAACTTAATATTTGGTGTAAGAGACCATGAGGAACAACTTTCATGAAGGGTGAAAGTCATTTTGAGGTCATCATTTGGTGTAGGAGACCATGAGGAACAACTTTCATGAAGGGTGAAAGTCATTTTGAGGTCTAATTGGCCCAATTAAATATGAAATTTGGTGTAAGAGACCATGAGGAACAACTTTCATGAAGGGTGAAAGTCATTTTGAGGTCAATATGGAATTTGGTGTTAGAGACCATGAGGAACAACTTTCATGAAGGGTGGAAAGTCATTTTGAGGTCAAGTTTGGTGTAGGAGACCATGAGGAACAACTTTCATGAAGGGTGAAAGTCATTTTGAGGTCAATTTTGTGTAAGAGACCATGAGGAACAACTTTCATGAAGGGTGAAAGTCATTTTGAGGTCAATTGGTAGAGTAGAGGATCATGAGGAACAACTTTCATGAAGGGTGAAAGTCATTTTGAGGTCAATTGGTTATGTAGGAGATCATAAGGAACAACTTTCATGAAGGGTGAAAGTCATTTTGAGGTCAATTGGTTAACCAGATCATGAGGAACAACTTTCATGAAGGGTGAAAGTCATTTTGAGGTCAATTGGTTAATCAAGAGATCATGAGGAACAACTTTCATGAAGGGTGAAAGTCATTTTGAGGTCAATTGGTTAATCAATTAGATTTGGTGATTTTTGACCCATTTTAGCATGTTGGGCTAAGTTTGGGTCAAACTTGGGCTAGCCATGGGCTAAGTCCAAATTGATTGTTGGGGTTGGTGAAGAACATCATTATGAACAACTTTCATGAAGAATGAAAGTTATTTTGAAGTTGTTGTTTGGTGAAGAACATCATTATGAACAACTTTCATGAAGAATGAAAGTTATTTTGAAGTTGATGATGAAAGTTGTTTTGAAATTGATTTGGTGCGTTTGGTGTAAAACATCATAATGAACAACTTTCATGAAGGAGGAAAGTTGTTTTGAAGTTGAACTTGGTGTAAAAAATCATAATGAACAATTTTCATGAAGGATGAAAATTGTTTTGAAGTTGATTTTTGATGAAGAACATCATTATGGACAACTTTCATGAAGGATGAAAGTTGTTTTGAAGGTGATTTGGTAGGTATAAAACATCATGATGAACAACTTTCATGAAGGATGAAAGTCATTTTGAAATCAATTTGGTAGTGCATTTAGTGAATTTTGATGAAATTTGGATTTAGACCCAAATTAGGCATATGGGGCTAATTTGGGTCAAACTTGAGCTAGCTTTGGACTAAGCTCAAATTGATTGTTGTGTTTGGTCAAAAATGACCTCACAAAGGATTTTCAACAAAAAATGGATGCCAATTTGAGGTTTAAGTTATTCAATTCCTGAGATTTGGGTGTTTGCCAATATTGGGGCTAAATTAGGGTTTTGGATTTTGGACCAAATTGAATGGTAGAAAAGTTTCACCAATACAAATTTATGGTCAAATTCTATGTAAAGTATTGCTATGAAGCAAATACAACATTTATTTGGGTCAATTGGCATGGTTATAAGTCCAATTGATGTGATTTTGTCATTTAGCCAAAATTGGGATTTTGACCTGAATCAAAATTAAGCTTAATTCACGAATCAATTGAGATTTGGGATGAGTTTTGATCAAAATTGGGTATTTTGGGTAGATTTGGGAATTTTTGGCCAATATTGGGGTCCCAGGGGCAGTTAGGTAACTTGGGGGTGTCTGGGGCAAATGACCCAAGATGAGCATTTCAAGTAGAATTGAATAGATATCCATTGTAAATGAACCATGGATCAATGAAATCCNAAAATAGGGAATATACATTTTTGGGCGTAGAATTAAAAATTTTAGGGTGACAGACTAAAATCGCCAATTCGATCCTAGTGTTTAAGAACTAAAGCGAGTGTCAGCCTTCAGGTGAAGAGAAGTGGGAGCTCTGGAGTGGGAGCCAACATTCTCTAGCCTAGCCACATATTTAGAGACTAAACCTAAGATAAGCCAATGATTTTCTATAACACTGAATCAAAGTAGAGAATTAAAATTGCTCCAATTTGGCACATACAGTATTTAATGTATCTCATTATTTTACATTATCCAATTTGCTTTTTGAACATCTTAAAGTTCTCTAAACCAAGTCATCCCAAAAGGGTTATCTTTAGAATTATTATTTACATTTAGTAAAAGTTACTACCCTTACATTTAACATTCGCATTTAGGAGTAGTTGCTAGAAAAAACACCATTTAATCGACATTCCAAACAAATGACTAATAGTAGTAGACTAAACTTTGACTAATCTCTTACATCGCTTCCCTGTGGGATCGATAAATGAGACATCATTAGAGCCCTGTATTACTTGAGTGATACGTATACTTTCGTTTATCTCATTGTGACTAAATCGAATATATAAAATTAAGCATATAAAAAAGTTGCCTCACTTAGTCAAGTTAAAAATCAAATCACAAGCTTGTTGAAAATTTTGCAAGAGGAGCATAGTGGCCTTATTGGCAGACTAGCTAGCATTAGAAAAAAGAATAGCATCATTAGCATAGTCAAGGTGACTAACAAAGATTTTGAACTTATGAGCATATTGCAAATGAAGATGGAGGCCATGTAAATTATTGACAGTCTTATAGAGGTAATCAAAAGCAATAATAAAGATGGTTGGAGAGAGAATATTTCCGTGCTTTATGCTCCTGTAAGCAGAAAAGAAACCGTGGACTTTGTCATTGACAAGAACACCATAGTAATTGTTGGCAAGCCAACTTTTGATAATTGAACAAAAATTTTGGTGAAAGACTTTAGCCTGCAAGACATTCAGAATGAAATTCCAGCTAGTAGTATTGAATGCTTTTTTGATATCATGCTTAAAGACCATATTACCCCCTCTACATTTTTTGTCAAGGTCTTCAATCATTTCTTGAACCAACAAAGTGTTATCAAGAATTTCTTTACCTTTAATAAAAGCGGATTGCTGTGGAGAAATTAATTAGGAGAGATGTGGTTGAAGCCGATTCACAATAATTTTAATCAAAACTTTGGAGAGAACGGTAGTAAGAGATATAGGCCGAGAGTGGTCTCATATATATATATATATAT